>JAIUZE010021348.1:0-25533 GCA_022085475.1 Heliosperma pusillum | reverse complement strand
ATATCAGTTCATGCTATTTTATTCTAATTTCTAACATGTGAATGATTAATTCTTACGAAACCCGTTTGACTTAAGGAATATCAAATTAAACTACAATCTCATGCTATAATTTCTAACATGTGAGACATAATAATATTATGAAAACCGTTTAATTAAATAATTTACTTATTAAAATTTCCCACTTGCTAAATATTACAAAACATGATATAATAATAACAATAAACTCAAAAACCGTCACAAGCCCAAAGTAGGGTTCACGGGTCAGCCGAGCCTGGACTGGGCCGAGACTGAACCGGGTCTGGACTGGGCCCACGGGCCTGGTTTGGGCCTGTTTTGGTCAACCATTTCTAAAATCGTTTCTTAATATTTCCCGCATGCTTAACATATTTAAAACCCGTCAGAACAACCACAAAACAATCATGTATCGACACAAGCCCAAAGGGCCAATTAACGGGCCAACCATGACCGGGCAACCGGGCCTGGACCGGACCTTGACCGGCCTGAACCGGGCCTGGACCGGGTCTGTTTCTCGGCCACCCTTCACGGCCACCACCAACAACAACCCCAAATTTATTCCTAACATGTTTTAATTAACAACCATCCATTTTAACAACCAATTCAACCATCATTAATACAAAAATTATGATTATGAACAAATCATCCAACATGTCAAAAACACTAAATATGTTAAAAGTTCATAAAACTTAATAATAATAACAACCTAGCATGTTACTACTTAAAACCATAAATAACAAAAACAAAAGTAAAAACAAAAGTATGTGACATTAATTCGTCGAGTAACTCGGTAATCGTTACCTTAGCTAGCACAAAACCAAATAGCACCCAAAATAAGACCTAAAAACCCGTCTACTAATCTTCTTCTAAAATATACGAGTCACCAAACTCGTCTTCATAATCTTCTCCTATAAGAAATGACAAAAAAATAACATTATTAGTATTAAAACTTGATTTCAACAATTAAAGTGTTGAAAACGATTTTGTCGGAATTGAAAATGAAACGTACACGGAGATGAAGAGCGGAGAGGAGACTCTAGAAATATAATTTAGAACGGATTTGGCCAAGGAACGAAGGTTTTGTGACGATTTTGCTCAAGAACGATCAAGAACACCAAGAACAATTGTGATTATATTAAAGAAGGTATTAAGTAGATATTAAGTTGATTTATTGTAAAATGAAAAGATAATTAGTGAGTAAGAGGGGGAGGGTTGGACCGTGTATTATAGGGGATAAACGGGAGTCGGGTTTTCAACTTGTTGTTACGGGATTGACTCGGCTTTTATAAATATATTATGGTAAATATCTAGATATTATTAGATATTATGTTTGTTTAATCAAATATCTAGATATTATTAGATATTATGTTAGTTTAATGAAAATATCTAATCCTCAGAGAAGAGAGGAAGAGGCGTGTGGAAGAGAAGAAATCGGGTCTGTTTTTAAGCGATTTGTTGCAGAATTTAAGTTGACAGATCGATAAAGTTACAAATATCTTAGATATTTGTATTAGTTTAATCAAAGTAATCAAAAGCCCTAAAATGAGGGAAAGAGGTGACTTGGGCGTGTGGCACATGTAGGAGTCGGGTTTTGGGTTTGTTTTGGGACTTAAGTTGACTCGGGAATAGTTAAATGAAGTTCGGATTTAAACCGTATAACCTACTCTTTAATTCCAAATAAATTCAAAATAATTATATTAAATTATCATAAATTCAAATAAATCGTAATAAATTAAAATAAATTAAATTTATTACTTTTCAAATATAATTTCGGTCTTTCAAAATTACGGGGTGTTACAATCACCCCTCCTTTTAAAAAGTTTCGTCCTCGAAACTTAGAAGGAGGAATGTGACATATATGTAGGTCTATTTCAAACCTTTAAAAAAAAAATATTTGTAATAAAAATACAGGGTCTTATCAATGGGGCGGAAGGTTCTCGTCTGCAGTTAAGAACATCGACGTCCCAAGTCAAAGACTTAAAAGATACATTTTCCGCATCAACAAATGAGAAAACTAGTTATCGAACGTCTCCAATAACGAGTCTCAACACTCCTTGACGGTAAAACTACTTGAAATCATCAAACATTTCCAAAAGCTTTTAGTTCAAAAATTCTATAGTAAAGGTAATAACTCTACTATCTATGCCCTAAATTTCTAACTAAAGCTTCTAATAATCTATCTATAAGAGATGATATTCGATAGAAGGAAAGGAATATTCGAAAGAATAAATCGAATAGAAAGAGGGAAGAAAGAAGGAGATTTACCTCAAGCAAAGAGCTCGGGATATTTAGCTAACATTTTAGCTTCGGGTTCCCAAGTTTCTGATTCGACGTTTCCACAACGCCAAAGGATACGACCTAAGGGTACCACCTTGTTTCGGAGTTGTTTGTTAGCCCTTTCAAGTATACGAATCGGCCTTTCTTCCAAAGCCAAATTAGGTTCCAAGTCCAACACTTCTTCTTGAATAATATGACTCGGATCACTAATATACTTCTTCAATTGAGAAACATGGAACAAATCATGAACTTTACTCAAGTTCGGAGGTAATTCCAAACGATAAGCAACGGGACCAACTCTCTTAAGCACACGAAACGGTCCAATATATTTAGGACTCAACTTTCCCTTCACTCCAAACCGTTTCACTCCTTTCATCGGTGACACTTTAAGGAATACTCGGTCATCAACATCAAATTCAAGTGGTCGACGACGGACATCGGCATAGGATTTTTGTCTATCTTGAGCGGCTTTCATTCGCGCACGAATGACTTGAACTTGATCAATCGTTTCAGTCACTATGTCGGGACTCAACACATGATCATCCTGGACTTGATCCCAACAAACCGGACTACGGCACTTCCTACCGTATAAAGCCTCGTACAGTGCCATCTTGGTAGAAGCATGGTAACTGTTGTTATAAGAAAATTCAACCAGAGGCAAACACTTCTCCCAAGAAGCGTGAAAGTCTAAGGCACAAGCCAGGAGAAGATCTTCCAAAGTTTGGATCGTCCTCTCGGTTTGACCATCAGTAGCGGCATGAAATGCTGTGCTCATCAACAATTTACTACCCATGGCTTCTTGTAAAGCCGTCCATAATCGGGAACAGAATCTCGGATCACAATCTGAAACTATATCTTTAGGCACTCCATGGTAACGCACTATCTCATCCACATAGACACGGGCTAAGACATCTATCTTCCAAGTTTCTTTGATAGGCACGAATTTGGCACACTTGGTTAGACGGTCTACAATAACCCAGATGGCATCCTTTCCACTAGAAGTTCTAGGTAAAGCCATCACGAAGTCCATAGAAATAGACTCCCATTTCCAAAGAGGAATTCCCAAAGGTTGTAGCAAACCTCCGGGTCTTTGATGTTCGATCTTCACCTTCTGACAAGTAAGACATTTACTAACATACTCCTTTACTTCAATCTTAATCCTAGGCCACCAAAACTGTGGTCTCAAATCTTTATACATTTTGTCACCGCCAGGATGAATAGAATAAGGAGAAAGGTGAGCTTCATCAAGTATTCTCTTTCTCAACTCGGCACTTCTCGAAACATACATTCTACCATGGTAACGAAGGTAGCCCTCATTATCCACCACACAATCCTTAGCTTGCCAGTAGGAGTTTGTTGTAGGGGCTATTATGAAAGTAAGCATCCTCCGGTAAACAAGTATGAACCTCTCGATAGAAATCGGGTTCCGCAGTCAAAGCACCAAGATAATCGAATCCTTTCCCAACAAACTGTATATTAAGCTTCTGAAATTCTGTTACCAGTTCATCGGGTAAAGTACTAAGAGCATTTAATGAATGACTAGTCTTTCTACTCAATGCATCTGCCACAACATTTGCCTTTCCTTCATGGTAAATCAACTCGGCATCATAATCATTCACTAACTCTAACCATCTTCTCTGCCTCATATTCAACTCCTTCTGAGTAAAGATGCACCTCAAGCTTTTATGATCGGTATAGATTCGACAATGAACTCCAATAAGATAGGGTCTCCAAGTTTTCAATGCATGCACCACAGCTGCTAACTCAAGATCATGAGACGGGTAGTTCACTTCATGAACCCTGAGTTGTCGAGAAGCATATGCAATGACTTTTCTATTCTGCATTAAGACACATCCCAAACCATGCTTAGAAGCATCACAATAGACATCATAATCAGCTTCATCATCTGGTAAAGTCAACACCGGTGCGGTAGTCAATCTCTTCTTTAATTCCAAGAAAGCATTTTCACATTCATCGGTCCAGATATACTTTGTTTCCTTCTTTAGCAATTGAGTCATCGGTCTTGCTAACTTAGAGAAATCTTTCACAAACCGACGGTAATAACCCGCTAAACCAAGGAAACTCCGAATCTCGGACACATTTTTCGGACTCTTCCATTCCACCACGGCCTCACTCTTAGCTGGATCGACCATAACACCGTCTTTTGAAATGACATGACCAAGGAAAGATACCTCGGGCAACCAGAATTCACATTTAGAGAACTTAGCGTACCATTTTTGGCGTCAAAGAACACCCAAAATGGTTCGGAGGTGATCAGCATGTTCTTCCTTAGATTTAGAAAAGATCAAAATATCATCAATGAATACTACAACACATTTATCGAGGTACTCGCTGAAGGTACGATTCATTTGATCCATGAATATTGATGGAGCGTTAGTCAAACCGAATGGCATCACTTTAAATTCGAAATGACCATACCTCGAGCTAAAAGCAGTCTTGGGAATATCTGCTTCACGAACGGGAATTTGATGATAACCCGATCTAAGATCAATCTTTGAAAACGTTGAAGCACCACGTAACTGGTCAAAGAGATCATCAATACGCGGAAGTGGATATTTATTTTTGATTGTGACACGGTTCAACTCACGATAATCAATGCACAGTCGCATAGAACCGTCTTTCTTTTTGACAAAGAGCACGGGCGCACCCCAAGGAGATGCACTAGGCCTAATGAAGCCTTTCGTGATCATATCATCAAGTTGAACTCTCAACTCTTTCAATTCGGTAGGTGCCATGCGATATGGAGCTTTCGCAATAGGACCAGTTCCAGAAACTAGTTCAATAGAGAACTCAACATCTCTTTCAGGTGGAATTCCTGGTAATTCATCGAGAAATACATCTGGAAATTCTTGAACAATTGGCACATCTTCCAATGAAGGCAAAGACGAAGTGGTAGAAGTAGTCACAACACATAAGAAAGCTTTGTAACCTTTCTTGATAGCTTTTACCATATTCATAGCCGAAACAAGTTTCACAGTGGTCTGTTTTCGAACCCCTTGATAGGATACACGGGTACATAAAGGGCTTTTGAGAATAATCTTCTGGTCACGGCATTCAAATCGAGCATGATATGTAGATAACCAATCCATGCCCAGAATGATATCAAATTCTTCAAGAGGGAACCGAAGGAGATTAGCCGGAAAAGTAGATCTGTTTATTGATATAGGAATGTCCGAATGAACATAAGAGCATGAAAACACATCTCCGGACGGTAAAGATATAGGAGTACTTTCTCCAATTGAAGCTTTGAGAGGTAATTTATCGGATAGTCTCATCGAAATAAAGGACAAAGAAGCTCCCGTATCAAATAAAATTAAACACGGTATTTCATAAATTGAAAACATACCAGTCACAATGTCTGGTTGAGCATCGGCCTCAGCGCGGCTCATGATGAAAATTCGACCCTTCGGTCTCCCAGAAGTAGCTGGAGCAGAAGCTGTCTTCTTCTTATCAGGACATACATTAGACTTGTGTCCCGGTTTCTGACAATTATAGCACACAATTGGCTTGTTGAAACAGCCCATACCGGGATGCATAGGCATCTTGCACCCAAAACAGATACGACCCTTAAGATCGTTGTTGTTGCTCGGGACGAATGGACGGTTACTCTGAGTTGCTTGTCCACTCTGAAAATTCTTCCTCTTGTTTGAGTAAGAGGAGGAAAAGGAAGGTCGAGAAGTAGGATACAACGGTCTCTTACCATAAGCATTAGGAGCAACATACGAGGTACGAGCCTCGTCGGCAATCTCGCGAATTGAACTCTCTGCCCATATAGCATCGTTGTAGATAGAGACAAAGGAAGTAGCACCCCTACTGATCTTGCCCTTCACCTGAGGAGAAAGTTTTCCCAGGTAAAAGAATGTCTTGTCTTCCTCTCTTTTAATAAGCCGAGTGGCATAATGAGCCAACTCGTTGAATTTGGTCGTGAACTCCTGAACTGAGAGACTTCCCTGTTTGAAATCCATGAATTCCTTCAGTTTCTGCTGCCTCAATTCATCAGGGTAGAACCTCGACTCTAATAGCTCACGGAAACGAGTCCAACCAAAACCAGGTTCCAACTTAGAAGTAGGGCCAGAAAGTGACCACCACTGATCAGCTTCCTTCACTAAGAAGTAGGAAGCAAGACGGACTTTATCCGTTTCAAGAACATCATATAGAGAAAAGTTCTTCTCCATTTCCCGTATCCATTCCGAAAGTTCGATGGGATCCACTTCACCACCATAGGTTTTGGCTTTGCTCCTAGACAGTTGTGAAGCAACCCATGTATAACTTCCGGGTCTCTCATGGTCGTGAGGAGGATTAGGAATAGGATTCGGCTGTTGATTTTGTTGATTTTGCTGATTCTGTATAATAAGAGTAAGAGCTTGCTAGGATCGTGTTGTCAATTCTCGGAGGCATCTTGCAAAAGAAAACACAGATTAGTACTTATCATTTAGCAAGCACAAAGAGACTACAACATAAATCCTAATCTACCCATCCTACCATTCTATCTCACAAGTTTATTATTTTATTAAGGTCAAGTTATTTATACTAGGGTACACAAACGTGCGTCGGGAGCGAAACGCTCTGATACCAACTGTGACACCCTCGAATTTGCGGAAAGATAAACAAGTAATTTAAATAAATAAAAGATGAGAATACGTTTTTAATAGGTTCACTTTAGTGAAAATCGGTAAATTTTAAAACCGGAACCTACCATAAAATATATTCATCATAACAAAGGTGTCTTAAATAAAAAGGTTCATAAATAAAAGGAAATAATATTATACATAAGAAGTATCTAAAACGGGAGACATATCTCCCTAATAAATACGGAAATAAAAGAGTGTATTAAATAATACAATCCTAAGGACCGAATATAGGTCCAAGGTAATACTTCACTCGCTAGCTCGTCAATGTACCCAAGCATGCTTCACAAACCTGTTCGACCGCATTAAATGTAAACACGGAAGCCACAGTCAGTGGGGAGTAACTCCGAGTTCTCCCAGCCACGAAATGTCGAGTTTAATAAAACATGAATAACATAAAAGAGATGTATATGAAAAATACAAAACCTTAACATATAGGATATGCTTTTCATGTTATGAAACAAATAACTAACATATAACCTAGCATATGAAGGCTAAGCTACTCATGCAAACTATCATGGGAATCAGTTAACAACCGGTAATCCAAACTCTATCAACCTTAGCCGGCTTGCATCTCACCTTCTAAGATTCATAGAATCATCAAACATGAAAGACCAATACGTCTAGAAACAGGCATAAGTTCTTAGCACGGTCAATAGTCGACTTCTGTAACTCGAGGCTATACCACAAGGTAGGATAAACATCCTAGTCCTAGACTGATCAGACCTAGCGACAACAGCTAACCCATTCCCTGTCTCATGACCAAAAGTACATGAGAATCTCTACTAGGAGACCCCCTAAGCAGAGTTGGATAGTACTTAAGCTGGCTCCATTCCCAAAGTGGAAGCAATTAGGAAGCCATGCCCCGGCTTGGTATCAAAATCCCAGGCCAGTGACACAAAAGCTATCAAGCAGTGAACTATATACTCGTTAAAGATAGTAAGGTCTATCAATGTCATGGTCTAAGGTACTCATTTAGAATTAGAATGGTCAACACGCCATATAATCATAATTCTCAATGAGTACTTAGTCAACACGACATATATCATACAATTAAACAGTCACGGGAAAAACTTCCTATCATGTGACTAATTGCATATAAATCACATTCAATATCATATCGCCTCATATCTACTAAGGCTCATTCATTCATTCATTAAATAAAACTTTACCTGAAGACAAATCCCCGACCCGAGTCCCGCGACAGGTCATCAGTCAAAACGAGGCTGACTAGATCTTAGTTTGACCAAACCCGTTTGGTCAAACCGGCTAGAAACAGAGTCTTAGCCATTTAGGCTTGAACATAAGAACATCATATTCATTTCATGCTATTTTATTTTAATTCCTAACATGTGAATTATAAATTCTTACGAAACCCGCTTGACTTTAAGGATATCAAATTAAACTAAAATCTCATGCTATAATTTCTAACATGTGAGAAATAATAATATTATGAAAAACCGTTTAATTAAATAATTTACTTATTAAAATTTCCCACTTGCTAAATATTACAAAACATGATATAATAATAACAATAAACTCAAAAACCGTCACAAGTCCAAAGGAGGGCTCACGGGTCAGCCGGGCCTGGACTGGGCCGAGACTGAACCGGGTCTGGACTGGGCCCACGGGCCTGGTTTGGGCCGGTTTTGGTCAACCATTTCTAAAATCGTTTCTTAATATTTCCCGCATGCTTAACATATTTAAAACCCGTCAAAACAACAACAAAACAATCAAGTATCGACACAAGCCCAAAGGGCCAATTACGGACCAACCCAGACCGGCCTGGACCGGGCCTGAACCGGGCTGAACCGGGCATGTTTTTCGGCCACCCTTCACGGCCACCACCAACAACAACCCCAAATTTATTCCTAACATGTTTTAATTAACAACCATCCATTTTAACAACCAATTCAACCATCATTCATACAAAAATTATGATTATGAACAAATCATCCAACATGTCAACAACACTAAATATGTTAAAAACTCATAAAACTTAATAATAATAACAAACTAGCATGTTAGACTTAAAACAAAAATAACAAAAAACAACAAAAAGATAATGTGACATTAATTCGTCGAGTAACTCGGTAATCGTTACCTTAGCTAGCACAAAACCAACTAGCACCAAAATAAGACCTAAAAACCCGTCTACTAATCTTCTTCTAAAATATACGAGTCACCAAACTCGTCTTCATAATCTTCTCCTATAAGAAATGACAAAAATAACATTATTAGAATTAAAACTTGATTTCAACAATTAAAGTGTTGAAAACGATTTTGTCGGAATTGAAAATGAAACGTACACGGAGATGAAGAGCGGAGAGGAGACTCTAGAAATATAATTTAGAACGGATTTGGCCAAGTGACGAAGGTTTTGTGACGATTTTGCTCAAGAACGATCAAGAACACCAAGAACAATTGTGATTATATTAAAGAAGGTATTAAGTAGATATTAAGTTGATTTAATGTAAAATGAAAGATAATTAGTGAGTAAGAGGGGAGGGTTGGACCGTGTAATATAGGGGATTAATGGGAGTCGGGTTTTGAACTTGTTGTTACGGGATTGACTCGGGTTTTATAAATATATTATGGTAAATATCTAGATATTATTAGATATTATGTTTGTTTAATCAAAAGAAATGAAAATATCTAATCCTAAGGACAAGAGGGATAGGCGTGTGGAGGAGGAAGAAGTCGGGTCTGTTTTTAAGCGATTTGTTGCGGAATTTAAGTTGACAGATCGATAAAGTTACAAATATCTTAGATATTTGTATTAGTTTAATCAAAAGTAATCAAAAGCCCAAAAATGAGGAAAAAGGTGCCTTGGGGCGTGTGGCACATGTAGGAGTCGGGTTTTGGGTTTGTTTAGGGACTTAAGTTGACTCGGGAATAGTTAAATGAAGTTCGGGTTTAAACCGTATAACCTACTCTTTAATTCCAAATAAATTCAAAATAATTATATTAAATTATCATAAATTCAAATAAATCGTAATAAATTAAAATAAATTAAATTTATTACTTTTCAAATATAATTTCGGTCTTTCAAAATTACGGGGTGTTACAACCGGCAGCTGGTGGGCTGGCTGGGACCCACAGCCCGCAAATGCATCCCTTCTTATTTTGAACCCTTAATCCCACCAACCTATATATACCCCTCTCTTAATTTATTTCTTACCCACGACTCTAGACACAAGAACCCTAGATTGAGCTTTCAATATTCCTAATCATTGCTCTAATCCTTCTATAATTAGCACCAATTACTCTACTTTCCTACTTACTAATCTTTAGATTTAGTCTTTCCCTTAGCTATTGTTGAAGATTTGGGTTGTAATTCGATATTATTGAAGACTTTCCTTCTATTTATTCATCAAAGGTTGCAACTTTTATTAAAGTGTGGTACAATTCTTCTCCTAATTACTTCTACTAGCTATTTAACTGCATTTTCTTGCTAATTCAACTAGTCATCATCTTGAATATGTTTTCCTTTGTCTTTATCATGTTAAGTTCTTCATCTTTAGTATCTAGTCTTAGTAGTATGTGTGAGTAGTGCCCTTCTAGGGTAGATGAGGGATCTTTTGTAGGTTCTTGGGGTTAGAATGTGGGTTTGATTGTAAAAATCTAGTCTTTTGGTAATTCCTATATTTTGTGCGCACCATGTGTTTGTAGAAATGCTAGAATGAGTAATTCATGCATTCTTTCATCTTGTTGCTAGCCTAAGCGAGAGCTTGGCTTGTTTGTTGTTTGTTGTTTGTGTGTGCCCATAGGAGCCTTGGGGGAGGTAGCGCGAGAATCCGACCGAACCTAGGCAAGGAACCGTCTTTCACCGAGAGGTGGAGACTTACCATTACCTATCTTTAGACCAAATTTACCTTCTACCATATTCGACCCCAACCTCATTAGTGAACCTATTTGCCTTAGTTTTATTAATTCTTGTTTTAAACCTCATATTTGCTCATTTGGTAGACGTAGTTAGTTTCACTCACCTCCAAATTGCTTCTAGCTAGAATTGAACTAGAATTCGACCAACTTACCCTAGAGCCTTAATCACCGTCCTTGTGGTTCGACCTCGACTACCCTACTACATTAGTTGAGTTATTTGTTTGATTGGGGGAGGGCAACTAACCCCACGTCAAAATGGCGTCATTGCCGGGGACGTCGATATAGGATAAGGTAGCTTAGTCGGTTTTAGGCTTAATTCATTTTGTTACTTGTTTTCTCCTTTTGTCCTAGTGAATCAAGGTGCATTAGAAACCTTTTGATTCTCTTTTGAGTGTATGAGCAGGTGTTACATCGGGCCACTCTTTCCTCTCGACCGAGAGATAGAGAAAACCTTTCGGGCTAGAAGAAGACAAGCTCTTACTTCCTTAAGAGGATCTTCACCTACTCTTATCCCCATAAATACTCCACCACCCACGATTGAACCTTCAACTTCACAAACAGCACCCCCCACTTTATCACCCCTCATCATACCTACAAACATTGGAGACAAGGTCCTATTGTTCAACTCAAGATTCCAATTGTTTCCGGGAAAGTTGAGGTCTCATTGGTCGGGACCCTTTGAAGTGGTAACCGTCTACCCATATGGCTCATATGAATTGAAGAACAAAGCGAGTGAATGCTTTAAGGTCAATGGCCAACAGGTCAAATACTACTATGAAGGACTACCGATTGAAGAAAAGAATGAAATGGATTTTGAAGACCCCCCTCTCTTGGGGGATGAGTAGGTCGTAAAACCAAAACTCGGGTTTGGTGGAGCTCCCAAACAACCACCACTTTTTTTTTTGTAAATATTGCATGCATTTTAGATTAGAACTTAGATACATTTGGATTTATGCCTCAACTTGTGCAATTTTAGATTCGGTGATGGGATCGCTTTGTTTCATTGGAAGTATATGTTGTAAGAAAAGTAGGGCCCTCCTTTACTTAGCCTTCGTCCCGACTAGGTGAGTCAATTTGAAAGCGGAAAAATCAAATCTCGGGGCTAAGTAAGGAAGTCGGAAGTCGATCTAGAGGAGAAATGTTGAAAACAAAGGGAATTGTTGAAAACATGAAGGAAGAAGCCCCAGACGGGTGACCGGCGGCCGGTCACCCCAGCCGGCTGGGACTCCTTGCTTCAAATGTTGATTTTTTGGAAAAGAAAGGTGAAGGGGGTGCGAGCCGGTAGGCCGGCAGCCGGCCGGCTAGGACCATATCCATGAAGAAAAGTTGAAATTTTGGTGAGGAGAGGACTCCCAGCCGGTTGGCCGGCTGGGAGCAGCAACATTGAAGGAAAGTTTGGAAAAAGGAAGGAAGCCCCAGCCGGGTGACCGGCGGCCAGTCGGCCATACCGACTGGGTGCCCCTGAAGTGAAAATTTGAAAAAAAAATTGAAAGGCAAGAAGTCCCAGCCGGGTACCCGGCGGCTGGTCCCTTGACCGATTGGGACCCCCTGAAGCCGAAACTAAGACTACACAACCTCTTCTTTTCCTTCTTCTCTAATTCATTTTCCTAAATTTCAACTTCTCCCTCTAAAATTCCCTCTCACTAAATCCTCCAAAAATCACCACAACTCCCTTCTCATCTTCACTACCTACCTCATGTCTTAACCCTCAACATTATTAGCCATGGCAACGACAAGAAAGAGAGCGAGGAGTGGGGAACTAGCTAGTGCCCAAGAGGAATTAATGGCGAGAGCGGCCAGTGACACGGGTCCCGACCCTGAATTTCCGGGGCTCGAATTTTTCTCCGTACCTCAAAAAGGTAAATTCATTTTATTCAAAAATCGCCCCTCCATAACACTCGTTTCATTCATCGTGCCTCTATGCGAGCCTTAGGGTTTTATAAGATTACCTTTGATATTTTTATCGGGGTGGGTATGAAAAGGATGTACGACATCCATGAAAGGACCTCCCCCCGCCTCTTTTGGGAGTTTTTGAGCTCCCTAAAAGTTGTCAAAACCGAAACTTTAAGGTATAATCCTTGCAATTCCGGCTTCTCAGCCGGGATTATAACCTCTCCCTTGAAGAATTTGCTAGGCACTTCGATCTTGACCCGACCCCCTCCCATAAACCACCAGAGGACTATGACTTGGGGAGGGTTTGGAAAGCCATATCGAGAATTGATGAGGCGAAGGAGGTAAAGAGACCGGCCAACGCGGTTCACAATGCCGCCATCCGCATTTGGCATCGGTTTATGGGTTTTTACTGTGTTTGGGCGGGAAGAGCCGCATAATTTTCAAATCCCGGACCTTGAAATTATCGGGTCCTACCTCTTGACCCGCCCCATGCTTTCAAATCTTGTATAGCTCACCATTTCGCCCTGCACTTGTATCGTCTTAGCAACTCACTGGCGGGTACCTCGGCGATAGTGGTGGGTGGCATCATAACCCACCTTTCCAAATGCCTCACCCAGACTTTGCCCGACATTACCTTTCTCCCAGGGGACACTTACTTGACCGCGGACTATATCCAACATTCCTTAAAATGGATTAAGAAAAACCCCGTGGACGATAAAAACTATTGGCAAGTCAAGGTGAGCGGGGTAGAAAGAAATTCGGTGCCGCTTCCTAATGCACCAAAGATGAAGATCGTGAGGGATCCTCCTCATTACCTTCTCGAAGTTGAGGCGGAACCGAAACAAGAACCCGACACAACCGAAGCCCCCCGAGTTTTTGGCCATGATCGACAAATGCCGTCTACCTCCTCCTTGCGATACAACCAACCACCACCCTTCTTCCAAACCGGTACTTTCCCTTTTGGGGCCTTTCAACAAGGCCAAAACTCTTCTACCCAACCTCCTCAACAATTTTCTCTTCCCGACTCACTTTTTGAGTTTTTGGGGAATGTGAACTTGGGCCTTCAAGCGGCCGTCGATGATAGGCAAGAGCTTCACTGGAAGATCGATCGGGTCTACTATGACTAATCGGTGGCTCAATTCCCCGTATATGATGATTTTATGAGACGGGGATTCAACCACCCATCCGGCCTTCACCCTCACTTTTACCTTCCTCCCGATGGAGGCTATGCGACCCACGACGGCTCCGTAGTCTACGGTGATATTCGTGGTACCCAAGATTATTGGAGTGATACTATCTCCCCGCCCCCAGCCACACACGACGAGGGTCATGATGCCCATTGGTACGGGGCTCCTCCACCCACCTCGGGGGAGGTGTTCATCACGGGAGATGGGGCGGTGGTGGATGAAGATCCGACTTTGAGTGGTGCTTTCTTGAGCGAACCCTCCATGCCTTTGAACATGGGTGACTTTATCCGAGAGGAAGAGGGAGGGAACACCGTGTCCGATGGGGAGTCCGAGTGAAGAAGGTTAGTGATGCTCCAAATTCAAAATCCAAAATGACAAGTATGATCCCTAAATTCAAATCCCCTCATGCATTTTACATTTCCGCATGCATTTAGTTACTTCTAATATATCTTCGATTAGGACATCTAGTTGCATTCATTTAGGTTGCATTAGAATTTAATTATGTAATATATTGTCACATATAGGATTTGCATCCATATAGGGTAGTTCGCATGCTTTTCTTATTTTTTGAAAAAAAAATACCAAAAATATGTTACTTATTTTTCAAAAAATTTCAAAAAGAACAATACCACGTTCATTTGATTTTCTCATTCTCCTATTAGCACTTGGACATTGGGGACAATGTCCGGTTTAAGTGTGGGAAGGGAAATATCCATTTTGTACAAATTTGTAAATTTTTGTATATGCGTGATGAAAATTTCAAACAAAATTTCAAAAAAATTGAAAAATCTTCAAAAAAACCAAAAAATATTGCATTGTATATATATTTTTTTTGTCTAACAAGTGATTTAGGCACACATGGAGCATTTGAAACAATAGGAAAATAGAAGACCGCTTGGTATACTCCTTCCAACTATTTTCTCCTTTTTCCGCTCTTTTCCCTTATTTTGATTAATATGGAGGAGGACGGGAAATTGTTGATGAGGATGTTCCTTTTGGAACTTGTTGTGTGTTGCTTATGTGCTGCTAGTTTAGACAGTGTTGCATATCTATTTGATTGTTATTAGGAATTAGAATTGCATTTCGTCACATGTGAATAATTGTTTGTCATTTTAATTTTGTTTTGCATTGAGTTTGTAAATATTTTGAACAAAATGTGGTCTAGGAAGGTAACATGATACCCCAATGATGAAATTGTCTTAACCGTGTCTTCCCCCTTCTAGTGGCTTGCACCTCTTTGACCTCCTTGTTAGACACCCCGGGGAGTAGAGTTAACCCAAAGACCATGGACCGTCTTGTGTGACCGAATAGACCGCAGGCTAGCCTAGACTTCGACAAAGCTACTTACATGTGAGACCTAGAGCCTCCTTTAGACCGGTGCATTCATACCCGGTCTCCATAGGTTGTGAGTAGGCTCCTTGCATGACATGTCACATCTTCACGCACAAGTGTGTCGTTCTTTCCTTAGGTCGCGAGATGTATTCCTTTTTGTATGCATAATTTGAAACAATCCGTTGCTTATAATTTTTGAGCCTCACATTGCCATATAAGCCTATTTTCAACCCTTTAGATTAAGACTAACTTTTGCATCCCTTTTGAGCCTTAGCCTTTCATTTGGCATTACTACAAATACAACCTACATCCCATAAATAACCTTCCTTGATCAAGAAAGTTGTCACTTTGTTTTTGGTGTTTTGAAAAGGGAAATTGGTGTCTTAGTTAGTGAACTCAAGCTAAGTTCACTTGTGTTGAAATTTTCGGTTTATATTTGGTTTATATTTTGAATAAAGAGGTTTTATAAAAGTAAAAACAAAATACAAAAGAAAGAAAAATTCAAAACAACAAAAATCACTTTATATTTATTTATTCCATGTTTTGTATGGGAAAAAGTCAAGCAACACTCCTTATCCATCATTAAGCGAGTAGAAAAAGACGTTGCAAAATAAATGAGATATGATGTTTTTCCAAGTGAATCAGACTTTCAAGTTTGATATTTTCATTTGTTGTAATAAATTGGGAGAAATGGAATTTTTGACAATTTCTTGATTTGTAACTCCACATCATCCATAACGGTGCTTGCACCAATCTCGTTTCGACCCACTACATATCCCCGTTACAACCCTTGTTTTATTTTATGTGCATTCCCATCTTTACATCTCATATGCGACCATATAGAAGAGAACTACACATTAGATTGCGGGCATGTCTCACAAGTCGAGTAGTTGAGTGGTTTTGGTTACTTTTTGTCACAAAATCACCCGTTCTTTAAATGAGTGACGAGTGAAAACCGTGAGGAAGTTGGTAGTCTAAGTCCTCTTAGTCATGGGTCACATTTGGTTGAATCTTGAGTCGTGTCGTGTTGGTTTTATACGGTTGAATCTGCTTCCCTATTTCCCGCCTTTGAATTCGTTTTATTGGCATTCGGGGATCATACTCGAATTGCTTGAGCCATGATTAGGGGGTTGACACCTCGTTGAGACTTTGAGACGGTATCTTCTGAACTAGACCTTTGGTTTTTGAAACGAAACCCAACCGCTTAGATGAGAAAAGTGGTTGTTCTTTTGATTGATGCATCCTTTATGTCGTTTACGTACTTAATCTTGGATGTATCTAAGTTTTCCGCAAGCCCCCACTTGCCTTGCAAGGAAGCACATACCTTATTGTATTTTGCTGTGAGTTGAACGGACGGAGAAGGCCCGTCAATTGCCTTTCATCGGATAGTAGTAGTAGTTTAGTTAGCTTAATTAAATAAGGGTCTCGTTTTTGCTCACTTACTTACTCGGGAACGAGTAATGTTTAAGTGTGGGGAGGTTTGATATATAACATATTTAGACCGATTCCCCTCTTCATTCTTTTCTATTTCGACCTTATTTAATGCGTTTTACCGTCGATTTTATTGCATTTTGTTTATTATCACGCTTTGCTTTCATATCATGAACTTCCGTCTCATTTTATAGGAAATATGCCAAAAGAAGCATGAGACGGGATGAGAAGCAAGAAACCGTCACTAAGCTTATAAAGAAAAGAAGAAATAAAAGAAGAAGAAGAAGAAGAAGAAGAAGAAGAAAGATTAGAAAAAATGAGGAAAAGAAGAGAAGGAGGAGGAAAGAAAGTCCGAGCCGGCCGGCTGGGACCCCCAGCTCGCAAATGCATTCCTTCTTATTTTGAACCCTTAAACCCACCAACCTATATATACCCCTATGTTAATTCATTTCTTACACACAACCTTAGACACAAGAACCCTAGATTGAGCTTTCAATATTTCTAATCATTACTCTAATCCTTCGATAATTAGCACTAATTACTCTATTTTCATAGTTAGTTATCTTTTGATTTAGTGTTTCCCTTAGCTATTGTAGAAGATTTGGGTTGTAATTTGATATTATAGAAGACTTTCCTTCTATTTATTCATCAAAGGTTGCAACTTTTATTAAAGTTTGGTAGAATTCTTATCCTAATTACTTCTACTAGCTATTTAATTGCATTTTCTTGCTCATTCTAGTAGTCATCATCTTGAATATGTTTTCATTTGTTTTTAACTTTAGATTCTTCATCTTTAGTATCTAGTCTTAGTAGTATGTTTGAGTAGTGCCCTTCTAGGGTAGATGGGGGATCTTTTGTAGGTTCTTGGGGTTATAATGTGGTTTTGATTGTAAAAATCTAGTCTTTTGGTAATTCCTATATTTTGTGCACATCATGTGTTTGTAGAAATGGTAGAATGAGTAATTCATGCTTTCTTTCATCTTGTTGCTAGCCTAAGCGAGAGCTTGGCTTGTTTGTTGTTTGTGTGTGCCCATAGGAGCCTTGGGGGAGGTAGGGCGAGAATCCGACCGAACCTAGGCAAGGAACCGTCTTTCACCGAGAGGTGGAGACCTACCATTACCTATCTTTAGACCGACTTTACCTTCTACCATATTCGACCCCAACCTCATTAGTGAACCCATTTGCCTTAGTTTTATTAATTCTTGTTTTAAACCTCATATTTTCTCATTTGTTAGACTTACTTAGTTTTACTCACCTCCAAATTGCTTCTAGCTAGAATTGAACTAGCATTCGACCAACTTACCTTAGAGTCTTAATCACCGTCCTTGTGGTTCGACCTTGACTACCCTACTACATTAGTTGAGTTATTTGTTTGATTGGGGGAGGGCGACTAACTCCACATCAATAGTCGTTCTCAGTTTTAGTTTGTTCTAGCAAATGGATGAAGGGTAATATGCTACATCCTACTAGTAAATGAAGGCAAGGAAAACAATATAGGAAACTAGCAATAATAAGCCAGGATTAGCAACAATAATAAAGAAACGTTGAGGGATTTACGAGTGTCATGGTATAAGAAGATGATAAACAATTAGCTATAACAGTGACTAATCTCAGACAAGCAATAGGGTGATTAAAGGGGTGTTAACCTTCTCGATCCCAACACCGTTCTTGGATGATTACCCCGCTCTCACGATCGCAACCACCCCACAACACCTGACATAGGTCAAACTCCACTCTCGTGATAAAGAGACCTACAATACTACCCGAGATCCTCCCTACCCTAACCTCGAGTCTCCTTGTGGTAAGTTAATGGTAAGTGGAACGAACTTAAAGGCGTACTAGGTAAATCTCCATATTAAATTGATCTAGGTAGCTAGCTCTTAATCAACCAAATACTTTTTCAAGAGTATTTTAATGAATATTTGCTCACATGAAAACCATCAGCACAAACACAAACTCCAACATCCGACAAGGATACTACTCACTAAGCATGATTAAGACTAAAACAAGGGGATAGATATCACAAACAATGAAATAAACCATTATAAGATGCTAAAGACAATAAATTTTTATGAAGATATGAAGAACTGACTAACGGGAACCAATACTAATGCTAAGGGAAGAGGCTTTAATCCAACAACATTCAACTAATACAAGATAAAGAAAATTTCCCAACAACCATTCATAATCAACATACAAAAATATAAGATTTAACTAACTAGTGATTTATCCAACTAAACTAACATAAGTGAAATGGAATAACATAAATAAAAGTAAACGGATGAAATCACACCAAACAATGAACAAAGGAAAGAGAAATAGGATTGGTAGAAACAAGGAAAGAGATTTATTTTTCTTATAACCCAAATCTAAACTAATTTGAACTATATTTAAAGTTTGATAAAGGAGAGATTAAGACTAGTAATTAGGGAGTTTTTCATCTAATCAACTCACAAATAGGATGGAATAATGTAGTCTAAAGTATCTTATAAAATTACCCTAAATGAATAGTATGCTGTGAGCATGACAAGCCAAAAGCAAATCAATCCATATAAGAGTCATTGGATAGCCTACAAGAACATCCGTAGAGTTCTCGAGGAGAACTAGGGATACATTTTTGTGCTTAGTATAGAAAATTTGACAATATGGTAAAGGTTACACAAACCCAAATTTCCAAACTTATAAGGATTTATCGAAATCCTAGGCGTACTTTTGTTATGCAAGAAGCAAATAACTAAAAGGATGATTGAAGAGTCAATCATTATAAATTCTACAAATAGAGACCTAGTACATTATGATGAGGATAAGGTGGTTTAAAAGAACTAATGGTAGATCCTTTCACCTAAATACTTATCAGTTATCATGATAACGAGTGAGAGCATCTTTCAAGTTAAAGAGCCCAACACTAGATGGAGATCTAGACATGTACATGGATGAATTCATGTTATTAGGAATAACGTTGGATGGAAGGTTAAGCCTTGAATTTGGTATGTGGAATGTTAGGGGGCTGAATAGTGATACTAAACAGGCGGATGTCAAATGGTTTTTACATCAGCATGGTTTTGATCAATTTGGTCTCCTTGAGACAAAGGTTAAGCCTTTGTCTTTAAATAAAGTTATTGGCAATATGGGTGTTGGTTGGGAGATTGCTAGTAATACTAGTTGTCATCCTGGTGGTAGAGTGTGGGTTATGTGGAAGGCTAATACAGTTGATCTTGATATTGTTGGAATGAGTGAGCAGTTTATCCATACTAAGGTTAAAGATAAAGTTATGGGTTATACTTTTTTTGCCACGTTTGTCTATGCTTTTAACAAGATTGAGGATAGGGTGCCCTTATGGAATGATCTGTTGACATTGAATATCTCTGGTCCTTGGGTCTTGTTGGGTGATTTCAACAATGTTCTATATATGAATGAAAGATTGGGTAAACCTGTTAAGAATGAGGAAACTCGTCCTTTTCAGAGGGTAGTGAATCTTTGTGATCTTTATGATATGAAGTCGACTGGTTCCTTTTTTACTTGGAACAATAAACATCCTAGTGAAACTAGAATTTTTAGTCGTATTGATAGGGTGTTAGTGAATGGAAATTGGCTGAATATGTGGCCTGATTGGTTTGCTCATTATTATCCTGAAGGTTCTTTTGATCACTGTCCTTGTGTAGTTTCTTGTGGTGATCTTGCTAGTGTGAAGAAGAAACCTTTTAAGTTTTTTAATATGTGGGTTAAAGCTCCTGAATTTGGTTCTTTGGTAGAGATGGAGTGGAAGGTTAATGATGTGGGAACTAAAAGTTTCCAGATTATTACTAAGTTGAAGAGGTTGAAGTTTACTCTGAAGCAGCTGAACTGTAGTGTGTACTCTGATATTGAAAGAAATGCTGATGTAGCTTATCAGCTTTTGATTGATAGTTAGATTGCCCTTCAGCAGGATCATGTTAATAGTGTTCTGATGGACAAAGAAGCTCAGCTTAGACAGTCTTTTCTTATGTTAGCTGATGCTAAAAATGCTTTTTTGAGGCAGAAAGCTAAATGTGTGTGGGCATATGAAGGGGATGCTAATACTACCATGTTTCATCATGCTATTAGACATAGACAAATTCAAAATAAGATTGTGTCAATTGAGAATGATAATGGTGTGCTTTGTACTAAACCTGATGAGATCCTTCAAGCCTTTGTAGAGTTCTATAAGCAGTTGTTAGGCACCTGTGCTACTACTTCTGATTATCATGAGCACATTATTAGACAAGGCATCCTGGTTGATGAAGGGGACTGGTCTGATATGTGTAGCCTACCTACTTCTGCAGAGATTAAGAGAGCTATGTTCTCTATTCCTGATGACAAGAGCCCTGTACCAGATGGCTATACTAGTAAGTTTTTCAAAGCTAGCTGGAATATTATCAAGGATGATCTGTGTGCTGCAGTTGGGGATTTTTTTGTAAAGGGGAAGTTGCTTAAACAACTGAATTGTACCAATCTTGTGCTGATTCCTAAGACTGAGCAACCTAAAACAGTGAAGGAATTTCGCCCTATTGCTTGTTGTAATACTGTTAACAAAGTCATCTCTAAGCTTCTCTGTGATAGGCTGAGTAATAGTCTTACTAAGATTGTTAATCCTGCACAGTGTGCTTTCATTAAGAATCGGAGTATTCTAGGTAATATTTTGATAAGTCAAGATCTGGTTCGACTTTATACTAGGAAGAGTGTGTCTCCTAGGTGTATTATGAAGGTGGATTTGAGGAAGGCATATGATTCAATTGAGTGGAAATTTGTTGAACAAATGCTGAGAGGGCTTAACTTTCCTCCTTCTATGATTAAGTTGATTATGGAGTGTGTGAGTACTCCTAGTTATTCTATTGTGCTTAATGGACAGCCTCATGGTTTTTTCAAAGGAGCTAGAGGGTTAAGACAAGGGGATCCAATGTCTCCTTTATTATTTACTTTGTGCATGGAGTATCTGAGTAGACTATTGCAGGCTCTTGATAGGTGCCCTGGGTTCCATTATCATCCTATGTGCAAGGCTATGAAGATGAATCATTTGATGTTTGCTGATGATTTACTTATGTTTTGCAGAGGAGACCTTACTTCTATCTTTGCTATTATGGAAGCTTTCAAGGCCTTTTCTAATGCTTCTGGTCTTAATATTAATCCTGAAAAGTCAGAGTTTTACTGTAATGGGATTCAGAATGCTGCTGTTCAACATATTTTGCAGGAAACTGGGTTTAGGAAAGGGACACTGCCTTTCAAGTACCTAGGAGTAAGTATATCTCATAAAAGATTGAGTAAGTTTGATTGTAATATTCTGATGGATAGGATGATCAAGAGGATTAAAGGATGGAATAGTAGGAAGATTTCTTATGCTGGTAGGCTTGTCTTGGTTAAATCTGTGCTTTCTGCCATTCACAATCATTGGTCTCAAATTTTTGTGCTTCCTATGGGGGTAATGGACAAGATCAAGGCTTTGTGCAGGAACTTTCTGTGGGAGAGGTCTGATAAATACTCCAAAGCTCCTCTTGTTTCATGGCAGGTGCTGTGTAAGAGTAAGGAGACTGGTGGGGTGGGATTAATTGATAGTCACCAATGGAATGTTGATGCTATAGGTAAGTTAGTGTGGTGGCTAGTTTGCAAACAAGATCATTTGTGGATTAAATGGGTTGATAACATCTATTTAAAAGGCTCTCCTTGGTTCACTTATTCTCCTAGTGCTAATAGTTCTTGGGCATGGAGGAAAATATGTGAGATTAGGGATACTTTTAAAACTGGTTATATTAATGGTAATTGGAGGGGGCTGGATAAAGGGTATACCATTGCTGATGGGTATTCTTGGCTTATTCAGAATTCCTCACCAAAGGTTGATTGGTGTTGTACAGTTTGGAATAGGTTTAATCTTCCCAAGTGGAGTTTTCATATGTGGCTATTGAAGCATTGCAGGTTGCTTACGTTAGATAGGCTTATCATAATGGGGATGGATGTATCTAGTATTTTCTATATTTGTGGTATTGCTCAGGAAGATCACAACCATGTCTTTCAGAATTGTCAGTATGCTAAGGCATGTTTCAAACTGGCAGGTGACTGGTTGAGGATTCCTTCTGATTCTTTGATGAATTCAGCAAGGATTAAACGTCTGAGGGGTACTAAATTGTGTAGACAGTTTGCAATGGCCGTTTATTCAGGTCTTTGTTATAATATATGGCGTATCAGGAATATTTGCAGACTAGAAGGGCATGTGCTTTGTCCAAGAGTATTAGTTAATCAAGTTAAGGAGGATTGCAGAAGAAGATTATTTGCTGTATTTCAAGGTGCTATGACTTATGCAGATAGAAACTGGTGCAGGAGCATAGGGTTGAGTAATTGAAGATGGCAGGATATTGTATTTCTTTCTTGAGTTTGTAAGAGTTGTAATGGATGAGGCTTGAGTCTTATGAGTAATTGGGCTAAACTGATGTATGTCATGGTAATTTTGTAGCTAATTTGGTTATCTAGAGTAGCGAAATTGAAATGGTCGGTTGTAATTGGTGATACCCATTTTGTTGGGTTAGTTTTTTTAATATACTTACATTTCACCAAAAAAAAAAAAAAACGTTGGATGGAAGGAAAAACAATTAACAAGGTTGGAATAAAAGAATATATGGTATATTCACTACCCAAGCCTTTATTGCATTTAATAAGATCGTCATGAAATGTCATGGTCGAAATAAAATTTAGATTATAAGATATGAAGAATTAACATTGTGTTGATTGTTCATATATGATAATCACATTTATCGTTTGAGTTTCTAAAACTCGTCTTGTGCTTTGTTATATCCAAATGGGTTGTAGAGACAATTTTGAACCCCATTAAAGTGGACTGTATTAACATAGCATTGACCCATAGTCACTTGTATGAGGTGACATCTCGAAGTGACTAGATCGTGGTGCGATTGATGGCAAGTTCAAGTGTCATAGGGTCATAAGGGATGACCAATCGATCACATAGACAGACTGTAAGGGACAATCTGTCGGGCAGTGACCGCTTATAGAATTCTGGCAATTCTTGTAGCCTGGTCGTGGCAAGAACTACTAGTATTCTTTTGAGTCAAATCTTTGACTAAGGACTGTTCGCCTAAGGTGGCACAGTTTCAGAGTGACTTTGATTTATGCTCTACGACCTTCGTAACTGGGGTTAAATGGGCATCTTTTGGGTCATGATGAGCTGTGGCTAATCGAAGGGAATAATGCGATAGGAATTGTCCACCCCTTGTTAGGGTTGTTTTAAATCTCAAGGCCACTCGAGGAGGAGTAAGCTGAAAATGCGTGGCCACGCTCGGAAGATATCTATGGTAGATAATTCCGGTCAGACAGTTACTCTCCGGATCGAGGAAACCACTCTTGATATGATCATATGCAAGTACGACCTGCAAGACACCTTGCATTGTGATCGGGTTGTCGCATACCCTAATCAAAGATAAATAACCCAGACTAGGCTAACAACAAATTAATGTAATTAGGAAAGTAAAGGGTCGATCTCGGGGAGACGGGGGATACTTGTGAATAGTTATGGTTAGAGCTCTATCTTGTACGATTGGCAAATGTTTGTCACTAATTACTAAATGCTATAATAAAAATGATAACAATACAATAAAGAAAAGGATCTAGGGATCGGGGTTCACATGCTAATCAATTTAAAAGCAAAGTTGATTACGGGTTTAGAAAAATCATAGTTGTCCAAGTCTTTAAATGGTATATTCCTTTCGGATTCATACCAACTTTTTAACGGGTCCTAACGTCTTTTCAGCCTTGCTAGGTCATTAAACTATTCTTGCCAGTCCTTTAATTTTCATCTCGACTCTCGCCCTTGAGACGGAAATTGACAAGTACAAACAATTGTTTATGGCCATTAAACAAAGTCTAACACGAGATTCAAGCAAGAAATAGAGACAACAAAGAACAATTCTACCGGAATCAATTCATACTTATAAATTAATTAGACATGTTAACCCTGTGACAACCCTCGCGAATGCGGAAATATAAAACAAACAAGCATGTGAATTATATTGCGGAAATAGGTATTTTTAAAAACTTTTATACATGCAAGTTAATTAAAACGAGGAGTGTCAAATATTACAAACTAAATACGGAAATACAACAAAGAGACGGGGTCTCTTAAAATGTTAGCAAAGAACAAGTGTTTAACAACACTAGCTAATATCGTCTAGAGGTGAAAACTTCCAGGGACAACGCCCGCTAGCTCACACCAGAACCCCAAAACATCATATCCAAAAAGGCATCCAAGCAAGCAACCTGTTCATTCATGAAAAACATGAACGCCACAGTCAGTGGGGAGTAACTCCGGGTTCTCCCAGCCATATCACCTTTAACGTACATATAAGAAAATACAAAAGTAGAGCATGCATATATAGATATACATGTGAGTTACGATAAGAAAAGATAGGCAATACAATATATAATGAAAAGATCATGTGGAAATCAATTCCGAAACCATCATGTTATTCAAAGACTCGGGAAAGACACCCTTAGGCAACTATATGCTCACTAGGGCTTACATCTCACCGTTAGCGGCATATACTTGATAAGATTGAGACTCGACAAACAAACCATACCAAGTCATTCAATGATCAATCATATAATCATTCATCCAACCATACCAATATATTGACGACATCTCTCACGGTAAATGAAACGCACTAGCATCGTGTACAATAGCAAGAAAAGCCAATGGAAGCTCACGGAATAAGACGTTTTCCGGAACCGTATACGATAAGACGTTTCGTATACTCATGACCTAGACAAAGAAGTTCACGGGATAAGACGTTTCCCGGAATCATGTACGATAAGACGTTTCGTACACACAAGACTCTAATCCTCTCGGT
>JAIUZE010021347.1:0-19627 GCA_022085475.1 Heliosperma pusillum | reverse complement strand
GAGGTGATAGCTTATCCTCTTACGGTTCCAACGAATGGTCACAAGCACCAAATCAAGCAAGTAACGAAGGAGATATGATCATTTTACGAAAAGGGGTCAGTGCAGTGAAACTGCACAAGTCACGACCGTGACTTGTATTTCACGACCGTGACATGTGTTACCAATTCACCCGTGAGCCTTCAACATAAATTCAATCCTATCACTTCCAATTCTCATAATCCATTTCTAATAACTATCAACAATCAATATTCATCATCAACAATCATCAAATAACAACAATCATCATCCATAACATGATTCCTAAACTTACTAATCGTATTCTAATACGATTTCTAGCATATAAGCATGTAAAACACGTAAATGATATCGAGTAACCCTTCACCGTTACCTTTACGCGTCTTTAATCGATTCTAAACCTTCCTAGTCTCCACCTACATACAATTAGATAATAAAAGATGAATATCATTCACCTTGAGAAAGACGGATAATTTAAAAAGCGAGAAAGACGGTAATTTTATTACCAATACGGATAGAGGAATCTAAGAGGGGAAGAATAAGACGAACTTACGTGAATTTGAGCGGAAAACGAATGAGATACGATGATTATAAGATCGAAAGATTATGGAGGCAAGGTTTTCTTAAGGAAGAAGGTAAGTTTGATTGTGTTTGTGTGAATGAGAAAATAGGTTAAGTGTAGTGTGATATTTATAAGGAAAAAGTCAAAGACGGCTCAAAAGTCAAGAAAAAGTCAAAGACGACTTAAGACGGGTTTTAATTGAAAACTCGCGGAAATTCCAAATACGAACTCGGAAATTCTAAATTCGACTCGGAAAATAAAATTCTAAATTAAAACTTAATTTCGCTGAAAAGTATCCGTAAAATATTTTCACTAGAAAAATAAGGTACATTTCCGGGTGTTACATAAGCATTAGAACAATATTATGAAGCATAATAAATAAGAAACATAGATCACCTCTCCAAAACAACGTTGTTTGGAAACCAACTAAAACAAGGGTCCACTTAAAATGATCATAACTAGAGTTATAGACATGAAAATGCAAAAAATCCAAATGGAGGTGATAGCTTATCCTCTTACGGTTCCAACGGGATGTCACAAGCCCAAAACAAGCAAGTAACGAAGGAGATATGATCATTTTACGAAAAGGGGTCAGTGCAGGAAAACTGCAGTCGGCAGCGAGTAACGCTGCCAGCGCCCTACGACGCAGCCAGCACCCTACGACGCAGCCAGCGTCCCACGACGCAGCCAGCGTCCCACAACGCAGCCAGCGTCCTTCACGGGATTCAGGAACGATCAAATCCCAACAAGTTACCAACAACAAAAATCCTCATTTATCATCACAAACCATCAATTCTCATATCAATTAACAACTAACAACATCCATCAACAACAACACAAGTCCTAAGCATACTAACCATAATCTAAATACGATTACTAGCCTAGAAAACACATAAAACATGTAAATGATATCGAGTAACCCTTCACCGTTACCTTTACGCGTCTTCAAACGATTTGTAAGTCTTCCTAGTCTCCACCTACAATTAGATAATAAAAGATGAATATAATTCACCTTTGAGAAAGACGGATAAATTGAAAAGCGAGAAAGACGGTAATTTTATTACCAATACGGATAGAGGAAGATAAGAGGGGAAGAATAAGACGAACTTACGTGAATTTGAGCGAGAAACGAATGAGATATGACGATTCAAAGATTGGATCAAAATGGAGGCAAGGGTTTTGAGATTTCTTAAGAAAGAAGAAATGTGTTGTGTTTGTGTGAGTATGAAATAGGTTAGGAGGTAGTATGAGGGAGTATATGTAGGGTGAGTAAGTGGAAAAGTCAAGAAAAAGTCAAAGTCGCCTTAAGACGGGATTCACATGGTATCTCGCGGAAATTCCAAATACGAACTTGGAAATTCTAAATTCGACTCGGAAAATTAAATTCCAAATTAAAACTAAAATTCGCTGAAAAGTATCCGTAAAAATATTTTTACTATTTAAAATAGGGTATATTTGCGGGTGTTACAGATATTGTGTGTAATAGTATTAGCTTCCTCGACGTGTCTATATATATCATTCGCGCTTTCCCAATTTTAATCAAAGACGGACAAACCCAGGAACGGACGCAGCACGAGCTGCGCCCTTTCAAGAGTCGCAGCTCTTGTTGTGCCTCTTCCCCAGGCTCTTTGTCTCGCTTTCCAGCTTCGCATCTTTCCTAGCTCACGTCCAACTATAATCTCCTACCCCTATAGGATATATATTCGGTAATTCGCCGATTTTTAATAATATTGGATTTCCTAATCCTGGTCGGGTTCGCATTTCGAGACAGAATTCGACGTTATCATCAAACAAGCACATTTACTGATTTTATTTCATTTTCGTTTTTGAGAATCATTTCTAAACATTTTCTACGATTTCGTTATAAAATTACATTTTATTAAAAAAAAAATATTTTAGGGGGTAGCCCTTCCTACCTTCCGGTCATTTCTTTCGCTTTTTGGCACATTCCATTTTTATTTTGCGCCAGTTTAGGCCACTAATGGTACATGTAAATTATGTAACTGCAACGTGATTTTCGGCAGCATGACGGGAGAAATCGTCTTCTAGCAAACCTGTTTTTAAGCTAACATGGAGGTACATAAAGTATCCAACAGCAAAGGCACTCAGGCCATCAAATACAACCGAAAGAAAGCATATATATCAAAATGGGGGCTCTCATCCAATACAAAATCCAAAAACCTAAAATTGAGGGCTTTTGCCCGAAACAAAGTCAACATGTGCAAAAACAAGTCAAAATGTACAAGTCAAAAATAAAATACATCTAATCCTCATCGCCACCCTGCATGGCCACAGTCACCTCAAGGGCGGCAATCTCAGCATCCCGGGCCTACAGCTCCCTCAAAAGACGAGTTGTCTCCTCCCGAGACTCCGCCAGCTCCCGCTCAAGGTCCCTCTGTGAAGGAAATACCCCATTTCAAACACTTTATATCAAAAGTACAAAAACACAAATGTAAATGAAAAGGGAATGAGAGGTTCATACCTGTCGGTCCCGGCCAGCTACAAGTGCCTCAATAGCTGTAGCCCGCAGCCGGTTGGCCACCTTCCATAACGCGACATGCTGAGACGGTGCCACCTGCGTTCAAGTTCAAATAGTGATCAGAATCAAATGCAATCATATGCAATAAAAGTTGTCAAAATTGGAAGCTCACCCTCCTCACGAGGTGCCGCCACTCCTCCAGGCCAACATCAGTCACCGCCTCACTGAAATCAAAGAGCTCCGAAACCGTCATAAAGCCGGTTGCATCCGTAAAATCCAACACCTTGGGGTAAGCTGGGGGCTCGACACCTGCCACCTCGATCTCCTGCAAGGATCAAATGGTTTCTTAAAGATTGTTCGCCATTTCTCAAAATAAAAAAAAAACAACAAAAAAGAGCAATACTTACCACGATCGGCCAGTACGCAAACCTCCGACGAACAAACCCGAGGTAATCCTCGCTAGGAAGGAGAAGGGCGTCCCTGCTCGCGCCAACCAAGTCAGCCTGTCCCTCGGCGTCAAAAGGCTCCATAAACATCGACCATAGACGATCGAAGGGGACCGTGAAAGTGTAACGAGAGCACTGCCGAGTCAAACGCTCACCCAAGTACCACACAAGTCCGATGGGCGTCCTCAGCAACAGCCGACTCGAGCTCCTAGGACGTAGGACCTCGACCACGAATTCCGGAGCATCCGGGTAGTCCACCGAAAGGTCTAGGGACCCATTGAATAAAAAAATCAAAAGGTGTCATTTCTATGATCCAGTTCTAGATGAAGAAATAAAAGGCGTTATTCCTATGGCTGTTCTCAAAAATAAAGATAGAAAAAGAAAGAATCGGAGGTACTTACGTGCTCCTACTGCGGGCATTCACGCCCCTCTTACAAACATCATAAGAAGAACGCTGGATCTTCTTACGACACACCACCCAGTCCGTCACCACTGGGTACGCTCGCGGCTCCGGCTTTGTCCTCTTGGGCGCGAAGCCCAGAAAGTAGGAGTACACCCACGCCTGCAAACCAAAAAGTAATCGTTTAAAAAGAGATATTGATCTATCGATCAAATGCAAGATGAGTTACTCAACTCATACAAAAAGGAAGGTTCGTACCTTCAACAAGAGCCCAGGACAAACAGTAGCAGGAGAAGTCCCATTCTCCATCAATTCTGGCTTAACCATGGCTGACAACACCAAAATGTGTTGTGTCTAGTAGTATTTATTAGGGTCATTTGTTATACTTTTTAAGGGTCGTTAGCGTTGTTTTATGTTAACCTTAGTCTTTGTAATATGGTTGTTATTTAGTAATTTTAGTCAACTTTTAGAGTCAAACCCAAAAAGTCAACAAAAGTCAAGTCACACCCGAAACCCGAGACCCAAAACCCGGAAATTGGAGTGAGCTAGAAACGAATCATCAAGGCAAGAAGATCAAATCCAATGGGTCAAGGAAAGTCAAGGCGGGGCTAAAATCCAAGGGTCAACGAAAGTCAAGACGGAAAAGCAAAGGGAAAACTGGCAGCATGAAACGCTGCCAGCGTCACCACGACGCTGCCAGCGTCCTAGGACGCTGACAGCGTCCAAGTCTCAGGACGGTGTTCTTCATTTCTCCGTCTTGTTATTTGAAAGCCCATTTTTTTCAAGGCCCCTAGGTTTGCGAACCAAGGGTATATAAGAAGCAAATTGAAGAAAGAGAGGGGACAACCTTGGCACACAACTTTGGATACTACATTCAACAACACATTTTCCTTAGAATTCTCACTAATTTTTGTTCTTCATTGTTGGCTTTTGTAATTTGTTTGAACTTCAACATGGGTTCTAATATGTGGATTATGGGTAGCTAATCTTTCCATTACTTGGTGTAATTTGAACAAGTTCACACCTTTAGCATTGTATGACTCTCTAATCCTCTTCTTCCTTATTTAATATAATTTGTTTCTGTTAATCTTTCATGTTGAGTAGATGAATATTTTGTTTGACTAGCTTGACATTTTATTTACTTAATGAATGCTTGTTCTTGGTAGGATTTTTCAACCTATGCTTGAATGTGTGAAGTAAACTTGAAAGACTTCAACTTTGGTTTAAAGTTAGAGTCTTTTGGGTGATAAATTATATGTTGTGTGATTTTTACATGGTTTAGTGTTGAATTGCATGATTCTAGCTTAATTCTTTGGTTTAATACTTAAAGCTTACTCCTTTGATTGTGCTTATGTTTTAATAAGTGTTGGTTAAGTTGTAAAGGGTCAATCTTGGGTGGTTTAATCCATGTTGACTATTTCTTAGGAGGTAGTATTAGATAAATAAGAGGAGAGGTATAAAGGGGTCATATTTGCTAATTGTTGTGTTACTTGGGATAATTGTACTAAGTATTTCTCTCATATTTGATTATTTGCATAGAAGGTGTTTGTTCAAGTGTCTAGACTAGAATTTCATGTTTCAAGTTGAATCATCTTTTTACCCAAATTCCCCCATCTATGTTATCCTACATGTTTTCTCATTGTGAATATCATAGTTTGTAATTAATTCAAGCCTTTGTTTTAATTAGTGTTTTAATTAGTAATTAGTACCTTAATTTGTGATTAGAGTAATTAGTTTTGTTAATTTACTTTTTACAAGAGTCTAGATTAGTTTAATTTAGCTAATACCGTCTTCTCTTGGGTTCGACCCTATTCTTACCATTTTACTACCTTATTTGAGATAGTTTATGTTGGTCTAGGAGTTATAAATTGTTATTTGATTGTAGCTAATTAGCGGGATTAGCGACACCGTTAAAAAGCCTCATCAAATTTGGCGCCGTTGCCGGGGAAGGCAATATAGCTAAATATCAAATTGAAACTCTTGTTAGTGTCATAATTTGTTTAGATTGTTTTTCAAATATTTCTTTTTGTATTGTTTATAGGTTACTTTGTGTTGAAGTTACTAATTTGTGTTGTTGAGTTGTTTTTAAAAGTTTATGCCTAGGTCACAAGAGGGACTTGGTGACCAAGATATTGATCCATCCTCAAGTAGCATATCAAATTGGTTATTTTCGAATCCCCTTTATAGGAGACCTTTTTGGAGGGAGCCTAGTGAAGAGGAGTTGGAGAATAATATTTTTCAAGAACAACCGGAGCAAGTATTTGAGTCACCACCTAGAATACCATCTCCATTAAACATCCTTTCACTACAAAAAAGGATTTCATTAGCGACGGAATATTTGCGACGGACACAAATTCCGTAGCTAAAAAACCTTTGCGACGGATCTTGCGACGGAAATAGAAACCTGCGACGAAATTGCGACGGACATTCCGTAGCAGATTTTCCAGCCATGGCGCCTAGAAAATTAACATGGCGGGAACTTGTGCGACGGAAGTTCCGTCGCAAATTGTAAACTTGCGACGGATTGTGCGACGGATATTCCGTCGCAGATTCAAATAATTGACTGAAATATCACAACTGCCAAAGCCAGGTGGCAACTCCCTCTACGACGGAAAATCCGTCGCAACAATTATTTAATATTAAATGTTGCGACGGACTTGCGACGGAATTTCCGTTGCAAGGTTTTTTTGATATATCCAGCAGCCGAGTCCTTTCCCCGTATTTCATTTTACATAAACCAATTAAAATTCCGTCAACTCTACCCAAGACCCCACCGGCGCCACCCTAACCCAAGACCACCGGAGCCACCACAAACACCACCGGAACCACCACCTACACCACCGGAGCCTTCAATTGGTACGCCCCTCTTTCTCTCTCTCTCCCTCTTCTTAATTTGATTTTTCAGATCTACCACCCCTCCCCTTGCCTGCCGCCACCACCCCATCCCTGCTGCCGCCACCCCCTCCATGCCGCCGCCACCCCCCTCCCTGCCGCCGCCCCCACACCATCTTTCCCTCCCTCCTTTGAATTGTTGTAATTATTAATATAGTATAATTATTATTACTCCCTCCGTCCCGGTCATTTGTCTACCTTTACTTTTGTCACAATTATTAAGGAAATGTTGTTCATATATGATAGACTTAGTACCCGTTCAAGAATTACACATTAGGTGTAATTCTTGAATAGTCCCCGTTTTGGGACTGTCTTTGAATCTTTCATGCCATTTAGGTGGTAAATACTAATTATTTTTTTAATTGTTATTTGACGATTAATTTTGGTTGACAGTTCCTTTAATGTTCTCTGAATACATAGTCGAGTGACAAGTCATTCAACATTGTGTATTTGGAGAACTGTAGGGAACTGCTGCCGAATTTTCGTCTCATAACAATTAATTAAATGATTAGTATTTACTAATGGTATGAAAGATTCAAAGATGGGTTTAGGTTGGAGAGATAAGGACCCCATGAACTCGAATATTTTTTTTTTTTGCAGGTGGAAGATGTTAGATAGTTGTTGTTGTTGTTGTTGTTGTTGTTGTTGTTGTTGTTGTTGTAGTTGTTGTTGTTGTTGTTGTTGTTGTTGGTGTTGTTGTTGTTGGTGTTGTTGTTGTTGTTGGAGGTTGGAGGTTGGATGTTGTAGGTTTTTTGTTGTTTGTTGTTTATTGTTTGTTGTTTGTTGTTTGTTGTTTGTTGTTTGTTGTTTGTTGTTTGTTGTTTGTTGTTTGTTGTTTGTTGTTTGTTGTTTGTTGTTTGTTGTTTGTTGTTGTTGTTGTTGTTGTTGTTGTTGTTGCTATTAGTAAACTTTTAGTTCTTGTTGTTATTGTTTTGAATATTTATTTAAGTCGATAATAATAATTATAAACGTGTATGTAGATTTGAAATGAAAAGAGTACAACGAGCATGGATGTATGAAAGATTGGATTGTAATAAAAAATTAAGGCAGGAGTTTGTAATGGGCGTTAATGAATTCATTAATTATGTTAAGAAACAAGAAGATTATGGTAGATGTAAGGAAATTAGGTGCCCATTTGTAAAGTGTAGAAATAGAAAATTTTTACCCGAACAAGAAGTACGAAAACACCTAGGGCTTTGGGGCTTTTGCGATGACTATTATGATTGGGTGTGCCATGGTGAGAATTTTCCCGTTGAGGAGAGGTCTGACAATCCTTATAGGGATATGGTGGAGGATGCGTTGCGCGACAACATTAATGAAATTATAATGGAAAATGTTGACGCCGAAGTGGTTGATGAATCTCCAAATCCTAATGTACTAGCCTTTTTCAAAATGTTGGAACATGCCAATAAACCGGTGTATGAGGGGAGTCGTATCTCTTTGTTGCAGTCAGCTTCACGGTTGGTAACTTTGAAATGTGAATACAATTTACCCCACAAATGTGTAGATGGTATCGCGTCATTTATAGGGGACATTATTCCTGAAAATCATGTTATGACGCGTAACTTCTATGAAACCAAAAATATTCTTAAAGCTCTTCAACTCCCTTATGAAAAGATAGATGCGTGTGAAATAGGATGTATGTTGTTTTGGGATGATGATAGTCTTCTCGATAAGTGTAGAAAATGTGGTAGAGATTGATATAAAAAACAAAAGAATGCAAATGGCAAAAGGGTTGGGAAAAATATTTTAACTTATTTCCCAATAGGACCGCGTTTGCAACGACTTTATGCCACAAAACTAATTGCGGCAGAGATGCGGTGGCATCATGAAAATCCACGTGCCAGCGGGATAATGTCTCATCCAAGTGACGGCGAGGCTTGGAAACATTTTGATCGCATTCATCCTTCTTTTGCAAGTGAGCCTCGAAATGTTCGACTTGGTCTTTGTACTGATGGTTTCGCACCTTTCGGTCAATACGGAAAGTCGTACTCCTGCTGGCCGGTAATGCTCACTCCATACAATTTACCACCCTGGCTATGTATGAAAAGACAGTTTATGTTTCTATCATTACTTATACCCGGTCCGTTTAGTCCCAAAAAACACCTTGACGTTTATTTACAACCGTTAATTCGCGAGTTGAAGCAGTTGTGGGAGACAGGGTTGTACACATACGACGTCTCTAGAAAGCAGAACTTTGATCTTAGAGCCGTACTATTATGGACTATCAATGACTTTCCTGCTTACGGCATGTTATCGGGTTGGTCAACTGCTGGTGAACATGCGTGTCCATATTGTATGGAGAAGGAGACTAAGTCGTTTTGGCTTTATAAAAGTAAAAAATGGAGTTGGTTTGATTATCATAGACAATTTTTACAACCTGATCATGTTTTCCGCAAAGATAAAGTAAATTTTCGAAAAGGACGAGTAGAGAAAGATTTTGCTGCTACGAGATTAACGGGTGAAGAAGTGTGGGATTGTGTGAAGCATTTTCCCAAAATTGTGGATGCAAGTAAAGCTGAATTGGACTCGTTAAAAGATTCTCGAGTTGGGTGGTGGAAACAAAGCATTTTTTGGGAACTTCCTTATTGGAGAACACTATTAATTCGTCATAACCTTGATGTAATGCATATCGAGAAAAACTTTTTTGAGCAACTGATTCACACGGTGATGAATGTGAAAAACAAGACGAAGTTTGCCCCACAAGCACAAGAGGACATGTTGACCGTTTGTTCTAAACAGCGAAAAATGGATTCATTCATTTTGAATAAAGAACAGAAGAAGGTGTTGTGTGATTGGATATCCAATTTGAGATTTCCGGACGGTTATGCTTCAGATCTGAGTAGATGTGTTGATAAACACGAGTTGAAACTACATGGATTGAAAAGTCATGATTATCACGTGTTTATGGAGCGTTTACTTCCAGTGGCTTTAAGGCACCTTCTCCCGAAGAATGAGTGGAATGCTATAACTGAGCTTAACCAATTTTTCAGAGATTTGTGTACTTCATCGATACAAGTTGAAAAACTGACTACTCTCGAAAACAACATTGCCGAAATCATTTGCAAGTTAGAGAAGATATTTCCACCATCTTTTTTTAACTCAATGGAGCATTTACCAATTCATTTGCCATATGAACTGAAAATGGGTGGTCCAGTGCAATATAGGTGGATGTATCCTTTTGAGAGGTAATTAATTCCACAATTATCCAATTTTAACTTTAATTATTTCAGTCTATCTTATCCAAGTTTTTTATAGGTTCTTAAATCATTTGAAAAAAAAGATTGGAAATAAAGCGCGTGTTGAAGGTTCTATATGCAACGCGTATTTGCTTGAAGAAATTGCCAATTTCTGTTCCTTTTATTTTGAAGAGAACGTGGACACAAAAGCCAAGGATCTCGACGTACGCTTGAAAGAGCCTACGTATTCTACCTTACCCGAGATTTTTCAAGATCACGGGGGAATTAGTTCTGGAAAGTGTCGTGAAAGATTTTTAGAAGACAACGAATATGAGCGTGCACACTTATATGTTTTATCTAACTGTGATTTAGAAGAATTGAAGCATAACGAAGTGTAAGTAAAAAAATCGTCCTTTGAAACTTTAATTATTAATAATTAATTATAACAACATGCATGTAAAAACTATTACTTAATTCGACATTTTTTATAATGAATATAGGATGTTTGAAAATTATATCAAAACAGAATATCCCCAATTTCTTACAGCCGAGGATATTTGGAACAAATTTGACACAAGATTTCCCCAATGGTTTAGAGGACAAGTAAGTACATACTACATACTAACACCAGATTACTCTTTTTTTTCAATTTTTTTTAATACCTGAAGGTATTATAATTTGATAATAATTTAACAATGATAGGTAAACAACTTAAAAGATCCAGTTCTCATTGCCTTAGCACAAGGTCCTTCGAAAAGGGTGCGAACATGGAAACGTTATTTCATTAACGGATACAAATTTCGCACTTTCAAAGATGGGTTAGATTTGGAAAAATCTACACTTAATAATGGAGTATGTGTAAGTTCGACTGAGGGAGCTGACTACTATGGAACACTCAACGAAGTTGTTGAATTGTCGTACACAGGCGAAAAAAGCACATATAATGTTATTTTATTCAAATGTGATTGGATAGATAATTCTGAAAAAGGAATGCAAATACATAAGGATTATAAACTTGTGGATGTTAATCGAAGCAGAAAATTTCCGAAATATGATCCATTTGTGTTGGCTTATCAAGTTGAACAAGTTTATTATACTTCATATCCAAATATCAAAAGAGATAAAGATAAGTGGTCAGCAGTATTCAAAACTAAAGCCAGATCGCATGTTGATGCACCTATTGTCGAATCTGCGTTTCAAGAAGATGTTATTAGTAGTGAGACACTACTATCAATAATTGAAGTGGCAGATGATAATGAAATTATAGAGGAGGAAGAAGAAGCTCAAGTAGAGGACAATAATGAGGAGAAGGTAGAAGAGGAGGAGAAGGAGGATGAGCAGAAGCGGAAGGAAGACGGAGCAGAAGATAAAGAGGAAGATAAAGAGGAAGAAGAAGATTTTATAGACTCCCTTTTTAAATACAACATTTCCGAAAACCAATATTTAAGTAGTGATGATGAATAAGATTATTTCTAATTCTTATATTAGTTGAAACTACTTTTTCTATATGTGTGGTCGTTTGTAAAACAATTTATAGTTTTTATTATTCATTAATACCAATATATAGTTTCTTGTCATTTAATTGTACATACATGTTTGTTAATTCATGACAACTTTGAATAGTTTAGTTTTTCTCTATATGGCGGGCGGAGGACGAAGAAGAGGTAGTTGTAGTAATGTAGGAAACAGAGCGCAGAAGGATGAGAATGAACAAGTGAATGACAGGAACGTGCCACCGACACAGGTGGATACTACTACTGGCAGAGTCCGCCTCGATCCGGATGAGTAAACAGGTGTATGGTAAGACTAGTTCACTTTTACTTTAATTGTTTAATTATAATTATGATTATTCAAAAATCATAATATTTATATATAATGTATTTAACTATGATCATTAATTTCAGGTTCAGTGACGCAGATGTGGTTAAACTGATCTCGGAGACCATAATCTGCGGGTACAAGGAGCATGCGCCAAATTGGAAAGAGGCGTCAAATAACTTGCGGTCGTCTTGGTGGAACTGGTTTGAGGTAGAATTATTTAAAATATTATAATTATATCTATTTAAATTTGTTTTTCTCAATTTGACTTTGTTATTGATTTTTTATTTTTTTATTTATTCACTTAATATTTTCCTAACTTTATGTTTTAATCATGACAGCAAAGGGTTTCTTTCGATCCTCGCCATACAGATATGGTAAGGAAATCTTGGGAATACGCCATGAAGACCCGTTTATGTCATATGATCTACCGAGCCTCGCAGAAAGACGAGGAGCACAGGCCGAGTTGGATTCCTTTGGACTTGTTTAGAAAGCTTAAGAATAGGCCTGTCGAAGATCCTGGTTTTGTTGCGAGATCTCAATCAGGCGCGGCTAATCGTAGGTCGGGATGTGAAGAGAAGGGAAAGGCGTTGCCTACTCACATTATGGGTAGAAAAAACACCTTGAGAATCATGGACGAAATGGTAAATATAAATCTTCTTTCATTTTTTATTTATTTATCTAATTATAATATATATATATATATATATATATATATATATATATATATATATATATGTTATACTAACAAGTATTTAAATTGTAGGTCGATTAATCTTCATCTGGTATCCCAAATGTCGTGCAAGTCTTAGAGAAGACAAAGAAGCACAAGTTCCGTGGATGGTTATCAAAAAAACCAGCTGAACTCTATGTAAGTTATGCATTTTTTTGTTAAGTGATTTATGTTTAATTTGTCATTTTTATATTTAATTACATTAACTACTTAATTTAAATGACAATTACTAATTCTGAACTTGTTTGTGATGCAAAATAAGATCATGTCAAAGAAGTCTGAGCTTCAAAGTCAAGGAGTCGAAAACATCGACGATAATGAGATCTATTATGACGAGACTGGATTTGACGAGAAAGGAAGATGCTACGGATTGGGACCAGCGGCGAATTATTTGTTTGACCATCATAGGCACTCTGTTGCTACCTCAAACCCGACTCAGGGCAACCCAAGTTTGGCTACTAAGCTGTCAAAGGAGAATGCTGCACTTAGACAAGAGCGCGACGAGCAGGCTCGAAGGATTGCAGCTATAGAAGAGTACTTGAGTCAGGTTGCAAGAAATTCTACTCAAAACTGCAGAACTGGAGGTCCTAACCAGGGTCGAGACGACTTTGATGATGATGGCGGCGATAATGCTAGGTCCAACCCATTCACCCCTTTCCCTCCTTTCACTCCGTGTGGTTGAGTGATTAGTTAACTATTTGGAATTTAGAACCTTTTATTCGTAAGACTTTAATTACTTTTATGGTATAAAATCAAAACTTTGTTCATCCATGGTTTTGTGTTACATTAGTAACTTTGTTTGACGCGTAACTGCTGGAAAACTTCTGTTATTTGCAGGTTTTTTGTCGTTTTAACGCGTATAGAGGGGATGCAGGAAACAACCATTTCCTGGAAAATACAGGCCTTGTTCCGACGGAAATTCCGTCGCAAACATTGACTGACTTACAGCTAAGTCAAACATAAAGTCAAGTTTTGCGACGGAAATTCCGTCGCAAAACTTGACTTCATGTTTGACTTAACTGCCACCTGTACAGCCAAGCCAAACATAAAGTCAAGTTTTGCGACGGAAATTCCGTCGCAAAAATTAACTTTATGTTTGACTTGACTGTCACCTGTAATCCGTCGCTATTTATTTTGGCGACGGATATCCCGTCGCAAGTATGTGCGACGGAATAGTCCGTCGCAAATACTGCTGTTTGCGGCGAAAATAAGCGACGGATAATATACGTCGCAAATCCGTCGCTAATATATCTCTCGCGACGGAAATGCCATGTTTGCCGACGGAATAGTCCGTCGCAAAACGAGTTTTCTCTTGTAGTGTTTACCCACCCAATATGGAGGATAATAGGACAATTGGTGAAATCCGGGCAAGGAACTATGAGGAGCAACCACTTTGTATTGCATATCCTCCCATGGGAGATGTAAACTTTGATCTCAAGGGTTTCTTCGTCCACAACCTACCTAGATTCCATGGCATGGTGGGGAATGACCCTAATAGACACTTGGCCGAATTCCATATGATTTGCCAAGGTGCTATTCCTCAAGGAGTGACCAAAGATCAATTCAAGCTAAGGGCATTTCCGTTTTCTCTTCAAGATGCGGCGAAAGAATGGCTTTTTTGTCTTCCGGCTCACTCGGTTACCACTTGGGTGGGCTTGAAGAAAAAGTTTCTTAAAAAATATTACCCGGATTCAAGACACAATCACTCAAAGAAGCTCATCACTACCATTGAGCAAGACATGGGGGAGACCCTTTATGATTATTGGGAGCGTTTCAAAAGTCTTGTGGCAAGATGCCCATACCATGGCATGTCGGGAGATGATTTGTTGACGGCCTTCAATGAAGGGTTGTGCCAAAATGACCAAAGGATGATCATTGCCGCCACCGGAGGTGGAATTTATACACTTAATGTGGCCGAGGCCAACAATATTATTGAAAATTTGGCAATGAACACAAGAAGCTATGGAAGGAAGAGTGAAAGGGGAGGAAGCTCTAGGAATGTATCCTCCATGGAGGATCCTTATGCCTCTCAAAATCACAAGATCATGCAAGAAATGGGTGAGATTAAAAGTATGGTGTCAAACTTGGTTGTTAACAAAGGTAATTTATTCTCTCAACACCCCGAACCAATTGAATGCTCATATTGTGGAGGTGACCATGCCACCAACACATGCTACATCATGATTGAACAAGGAGCAACTATGGAAAGTGCAAATGCTATGGGGTATGGGAATTACAATTAAAGGAACCCAAGCGGTGGGGGAATGTACAATCAAGTGGGGAACCGTGATCTTTTGGGATGGGGAGGGGACAAGTCAAAGAGCTTTGAAAACGGTCAATTTAACCATTTGAGAGCCCAAAATCCCACCTAAAACCGGAACTCCAATTTCCAACAAAACCCACAAAGAAATTACAACAATCAAAGACCCAACAATTCAAATTTCCCAAGTAACTCTCAATCTCAAAGACAATCGAACCAAGGCCCCATTCAAGGGAATTCTTCTTCTCAAGGGAACTTGAGTGATATCTTGCAAACACTCCTTGCCAATCAAGAGAAAGATAGGGAGGAGGCAAGGAGAGATAGAGAAGAGGCAGGGAAGGATAGGGAGGCAAAAAACCTTAGGGTAAGCAACTTGGAAACCCAACTATCCCAAATGGCCTCAAATATGTCAAAATCCCAAGCCTCAAGCTCCACAAGATTCCCAACTCAAACCATCACACCACCTAGGGAGAATGCTAGTGCCATAACCTTTAGGGGAGGAAAAGAGTTGGAGGTACACCCCCTTGGAAAAGGCAAGGAAAAGATGAAGAATCTTGAAATGGAAACCTTGGAAATTGAAGACCAAGGAGAATTGGTAGTTGGTCGTGAAGAGCTATCAAAGAATGGGAAAGGGACATCTAGAAGCAAGGACCCCAAGGGAGACACTTCAAATATGGGTAAAGACATTGTTGATGATGATGAGGTAGAGGAATACATACCGGAAGTCCCATTTCCTAGTGCTTTGATAAGCACAAGGAAGGATGACAAGGAGAATGACTTGTAAGAAACTTTCCGGAAATGTGAGGTAAACATTCATCTTCTTAATTTGTTGAATAGTGTCCCTAGGTATGCAAAGTTCTTGAAAGAACTTTGTACACCTAAGAGAAATCCTAAGAAAGGAACCCATAAGGTTAGGGTGAGTGAACAAGTTTCGGCAATTTTCAAGCAAAATTTACCAAAGAAATGTGGAGACCCGGGCATGTTCACCATCCCTTGCACCATTGGAGGGCAAAGTTTCAAACGTGCCATGTTAGACCTTGGAGCCTCTATTAACGTCATGCCCCTATCCATCTATGAGACCCTAGGCTTAGGACCTTTGTCTAAGACCGGGGTGGTTATTCAATTAGCCGATAGGTCTAGTGTCTATCCCAAGGGCATGGTAGAGGATGTGCTAGTAGAGGTAGATAACCTTGTCTTCCCGGCAGATTTATATGTTTTAGACATGGAATCTAGTTCTAGTGCCACTCCCCTTCTCCTTGGTAGGCCGTTTATGAAAACTTCTAAAACCAAGATCGATGTTTCAAACGGGTGTTTGACAATGGAGTTTGAGGGGAAAATATTGACCTATAATATCTATGACTCCATGAGAAACCCTAGTGACCATCAATCTTGTTTCTTCTTGGATATTTTTGAACCATTGGTGCATCAAATGTACAAATTTTGTGATAGGGACCCACTTGAGGTGGCTTTAACTAACAATATGGAAGAGGAGGGTTTGCGTTTGTTGTTGGCGGTTGATGTGCAGGAACGTCTCGAAGACTTGGAAAGGGAAGAGCCTCTAGACACATATGAAGAACTCAATATCATTGATATGCTGAAAACAGGGCAAGGCTGCGGAAAACGCTGGCAGCGCCCCACGACGCTGCCAGCGTCCTGCTCTGGCAAATCTGTCCGAGCTTTTTGCCTTAAGAATTCCCCTCCACAAGCCCCTCCCTTCAATTATGCAGCCCCCGAAGGTCGAGTTGAAGACCCTTCCATGCCATTTGAAGTATATCTTCCTAGGGGACAACAACACCCTCCCTCTTATCATATCAAGCACGCTCAACGAGGACCAAGAAGGCAAATTGGTAGCATTGCTTCAAAAGCATAAAGATACATTTGGGTGGAGCATAGCGGACCTCAAGGGAATAAGCCCGGTGACTTGCATGCACAAGATAAAACTAGAAGTGGATGCCAAACCGGTCCGACAACCCCAAAGGAGGCTCAATCCACCAATGGCGGAGGTAGTGCAAGAGGAGGTAATTAAACTATTGCAAATGGGCATCATCTTCCCTATTTCTGACTCCCGTTGGGTTAGCCCAACTCAAGTCGTGCCCAAAAAGGGAGGAGTGACGGTAGTCAAGAACGCACAAGGAGACTTGGTCTCCACCCGACCACAAACCGGCTGGAGGGTGTGTATTGACTACCGCCGCTTGAATGCGGTCACTTTGAAAGACCATTTCCCGCTACCATTTATTGATCAAATGTTAGAAAGACTAGCGGGAAAAGCTTTCTATTGTTTTCTTGACGGGTACTCCGGATATTTTCAAATCCCAATCGCCCCCGAGGACCAAGTCAAGACCACATTCACATGCCCATTCGGTACATTTGCTTATCGTCGTATGCCATTTGGTCTATGTAATGCACCGGGAACTTTTCAACGGTGCATGTTGAGTATTTTCTCCGACTATGTAGAAAGGATCATAGAAGTATTCATGGTCGATTTCACCGTCCATGGGGACTCCTATGATGCATGTCTAAAACACCTTGCTCTTGTCTTAGAGTGATGCCAAGAGTCCCATCTCATTTTAAACTCCGAAAAATGTCATTTCATGGTGACTAGTGGCATCGTTCTAGGACATGTAGTGTCGGAAAGGGGGGTTGAGGTGGATAAGGCTAAGGTTGACATTATCAAAACCTTACCTTATCCCTCTAACACCCAAGACATTAGGTCTTTTCTCGGACATGCCGGTTTCTACCGGAGATTTATTAAGGACTTTTCCAAGATTGCTAACCCCTTATGTAAGCTTTTGCACAAAGAAGCAGAGTTTGTCTTTGATGCCTCTTGTAGGAAAGCTTTCGATGATTTGAAGGAGAGATTGGTCACCGCACCAATTATTCAAGCACCACAATGGGACCTTCCATTTGAAATCATGACCGATGCAAGTGACTACGCATTGGGAGTGGTTTTGGGTCAAAAGAGTGACAAGGGACCCTATGTGATCCAATATCCATCTAAACTCTTGAATGATGCTCAAAAGAACTATTCTACGACGGAGAAGGAGTTCCTTGGTGTGATATATGCCCTAGAAAAATTCCGATCCTATCTCTTGGGCACGAAGGTGATCATCTACACCGATCATGCCTCCATTAGATACCTTGTGGCAAAGAAGGATGCAAAACCACAGTTGTTGAGGTGGATCCTTCTCCTAAGTGAGTTCGATGTGGAGATAAAAGACAAGAAAGGAGTGAAGAATGTGGTAGCGGATCATCTAAGCCGGCTAAACCATGAAGGAAGACCATCATGCCCTCTTGATGAGGTTGAAGGAGGTCTCCCTCATGAGTCCCTTTATGCTATGCAAGTGGACGAGCCATGGTATGCTACCATGGTCAACTATTTGGTGACAAAGCGGCTTCCAAGCCATTTCTCTTCTCATCAAAAGAGCAAAGTAAAATCCGATGCAAAGTACTATATGTGGGATGATCCATACTTGTGGAAATTTTGCCAAGATCAACTTATAAGAAGATGTTTGCCCGAAAGTGAGATTCCATCCATCTTACATCATTGTCATGACTATGCATGTGGAGGGCACTTTGGGCCACAAAGAACCGCAAGGAAAGTACTTGAATGCGGTTTCTTTTGGCCAAACCTCTTCAAAGATGCCCATAAATTTGTAAAACCTTGTGACCGATGCCAAAGAGTTGGGAATTTGACAAAAAGAAAGGAGATGCCACAACAACCCCTCCTATATTGTGAAGTCTTTGATGTATGGGGAATTGACTTTATGGGCCCCTTTCCTAACTCCGGTGGTTATTTATACATCCATTTGGCGGTAGATTATGTGTCAAAATGGGTTGAAGCAATTCCTACCCGCACCGATGATGCAAAGGTGGTAGCAACCTTCATCCAAGAGAACATATTCTCCCGGTTTGGTTTTCCAAGGGCTATCATTAGTGATAGGGGTACCCATTTTTGCAATAAGGTGATTGGAAGCCTTCTCAAGAGGTATGGGGTGAACCATAAAATCTCAACGGCCTATCACCCACAAACAAACGGCCAAGCCGAGCTCTCCAACCGTGAGATAAAAGGAATCCATGAAAAGACGGTTAATCCGGATAGAAAGGATTGGAGCAAAAGGCTAGTTGATGCTTTGTGGGCATATAGAACCGCTTTTAAAACCCCCCATCGGCATGTCCCCATTCCGTCTCATCTATGGCAAGGCTTGCCACCTCCCCGTGGAGGTTGAGCACAAAGCCTATTGGGCTATCAAATCATTCAACCAAAACCAAGATGAGAGTGGTATGCACCGAAAGCTTCAATTACAAGAACTTGAGGAAATTCGCCAAGATGCGTATGAGAACTCCTCCATCTACAAGGATAAAACAAGGATATAGCACGACGGGATGATAAACCGTCGGGTTTTCAAGCAGGGCGATCAAGTTCTTGTGTTCCAAAATTGGTTTAAGCTCTTCCCGGGTAAGTTGAGGTCAAGATGGTTTGGACGTTACACCGTCAAGAAGGTGTTTACCCATGGAGCTATTGAGGTGGAAGGACCCGGGGATGGAAAGCTACTTAAGGTGATTGGCCACCGCCTCAAACATTACTTCCAAGGATGTTCCCGGGAGGGGGAAGAAGAGGTCTTGCTTTAGGACCCCGTTTATGAAGGTTGAAAAGCTTGGAGTCGCTAAGTCGAGCCATCGACTCTAAATAAACGGCAAACCGTGTACATACTCTATCCTTGTGAATATTTCATTGAAGTTTCATTGTTAATTCTTAGCATTTGAGTTGTCTTTAATTAGTTAGACATTGCATCAATCTAATTTTTTTGAAGTTACTAACGGTTTTGTGAAGTTTTGCGAGTTT
>JAIUZE010021346.1:0-37404 GCA_022085475.1 Heliosperma pusillum | reverse complement strand
TGTATTCCATATGTCTTATTCATTATTTATCGAATTGCCTATCTATCCTTATCGTATTTCACATGTATATCTATATATGCATGCTTCTACTTTTGTATTTCCTTTTATGTACGTTTAATGTGATATGGCTGGGAGAACCCGGAGTTACTCCCCACTGCTTGTGGCGTTCATGTTTTTCATGAATGAACAGGTTGCTTGCATGGATGGCTTTTTGCTTATGCTATTTTGGGTTCGGGTGTGAGCTAGCGGGCGTTGTCCCTGGATGAAACACCTCTAGACGTTGTTTAGCTAGTTGCTAATTACTTTGTCTTTTGTTAACACTTTGAGAGACTACGTCTCTTGTGGTATTTTTATTTAGTTTGTAATATTTTGACACTCCTCGTATTTTTCTATCTTGCATGTATAAAGGTTTTTAAAATACCGTATTTTCCGCTATATAATTCACATGCTTGTATGTTTTATATTTCCGCATTCGCGAGGGTTGTCACAGTCTTTCAAAGACTTGACCGTATTAGGTACTAGAATAGAAGACGATATCCATAAAGGGCTCTTGTTTAAAATGGCAGGTCATGGGTATCAAGGCTCAATGAGTCGTTCTTATGGCTCCACCAACAAAACTGATGAGGTCAACCTTGTTGAAACACCTAAAAAGATTAGCCAACCAAGGAAGTTCACCAACATTGGTGACACCTACACCAATGCCTTGAAAAGACTATCACAACAAGGCAAACTCCCGACCTACAGTACCTACACCTGACCCTCAAAAGAAAGTTAGGTTTTAGGATGGAGACGCTTAATGCGAATATCATAGAGGCAAAGGACATGACACAGGGAAATGCTACAAGTTGAAATATGCCCTTCAATATATGATTGAGGATGGCCGTCTACCCATCCCTCGTGAAAGCAAGCCTAACAACACTAAGGATCCTCTTGGAATTCTAATAATCACAGATAAAGAATCTACCTCGGATTATTCACACCTCATCTCCCCGGTCAAATATGAAATCCATATGTGAAGAAAATATGTTCAAAAGAGAACCAGCAGACAACGAATTCGAGTCGAAGCCGGAGTCGGAGGCGAAGTCCGAGTCCGAGTCAAAGTCTAGCGAAGTTCCTAGAGAGTCTACTCCTGTTGTCACCCCCATCCCTTTGTTTCTCCTAGCTTAGGATCTAATAGTAACAGTAGTCTGGGGAATGTCTCAGCAGCTATACCTTTACCACCACTGACTACTGATCAGATAGCCTCTTTGTTCCACCTATTTTTAAAATTTAATATGAATAAATCTTATTCTGCTTACTCCTTACGTTATTCTGAATGCAATTCTGTTTATAATGATAAAGAGGATGATCCTGACCCTGACACAATCAAACTACCTCCCTATATAATCAAAGAAATGCTACAAGAGGGGGAAAGGTCACCAGTTATTGAACACACTGAACCCATCAACGTAGGGACCGAACTAGAACCCCGAGAACTTAGGATAAGGACAACTCTAAACCCAACCAAAATGGCCAATTTCGTCGACCTTCTTCAGGAGTTCAAACACGATTACGCTTGGTCTTACAAAGACATGCCAAGGATCGACAAGGATATCGCAGAGCACCGAGTTGCAATCAAACCAGGTTTCAAACCCGTAAAGTAGAAGCTCCGTCGAATGAGGACCGAATGGGCTTTTAAGATCAAAGAAGAGGTCGACAAACAATTCATGGCCGGATTAGTTAAAGTTTCTGAGTATTCTAACTGGGTGGCTAACATAGTTCCCGTACCCAAAAAGGATGGGAGAATCCGAGTGTGTGTTGATTTCAGAGACTTGAACAAAGCAAGTCCCAAAGGCGACTTCCCTCTACCTTATATCGACATATTAGTACATAATACGGTAGATCACGCATTGCTATCCTTCATGGATGGGTATGCCGGGTATAATCAGATTAAAATGGCCGAAAAAGACATGCATAAGACTGCCTTCATCACTCCATGGGGTACTTATTGCTACATAGTGATGCCATTCGGGCTAATCAATACTGGGGCTACATATCAACCTATCGCAACTACGTTGCTACATGACATGATGCATAAAGAAGTGGAAGTATACTTGGACGACATGATCGTCAAATCAAAATATAGGAAAGGGCATATCGATAATCTTCGCAATTTCTTCCTTAGATTCCGCAAATACAACATGAGGCTCAACCCTCAGAAATGTGCATTTGGAGTAACTTCGGGCAAACTCCTAGGACATGTCGTCAGTCAGAGGGTAATAGATATTGACCCATCCAAGATCAAATCTTTAGTTCAATGCAACAACCCCAAACAGAAAATGAGGTTAGAGGATTCCTGGGCAAGGTACAGTACGTGAGTCGGTTTATATCGAAACTCACTATGATTTTTGAACATGTCTTCAAAAAGCTTAAGAAAACAGATCATACCACGTGGGATGATGACTGCCAAAAGGCATTTGACAGAATCAAGGAGATATTAGCTAAACCACCAGAATTAATGCCTCCTCAACGAGATAAACCTCTTGGTTTATATCTCAGAGTCACCGAAACAGCCATGGGAGCCATGCTCTCAAAAATTGTTGGGAAAGAAGAAAGAGCTATCAATTATCTTAGTAAGAAGTTATTAGAATATGAATGCAAATATACACCTCTCGAAAAGACATGCCTCGCTCTTGTGTGGGCAACAAAGAAGCTACGCCATTACATGCTTAGCTACTCTATCAAGGTGTATGCCAAGATGGATCCCATCAAATACCTATTCGAGAAACCCGTTCTCAACGGACGTCTAGCAAGATGGACGTTAATGCTTTAGAGTTCGATCTCAAATATGTACCTCTGAAAGTCATAAAAGAACGTGTCGTTGCCGAGTTCTTCGCACACAATACTATCAACAATACTCAAGTGATAGACACGTGGTCATTTCCAGACGAGGACATACTACAGACTTGTATAGACTCCTGGGACGTCTACTTTGATGATGGATCAAACTTAAGAGGATTTGGAGCAGGGGTATTGCTCATTTCTCCTGAAAGCGAGCATACACCACTATCTGTCAAACTCAACTTCGAGGTAATTAACAATCCGGCAGAATATGAAGCTTGCCTTATCGGTTTACAGGCAGCTGTCAGCTTAGGCATTAAGAATCATCGAGTACATGGAGACTCCTCCCTAATCATCAACCAAGTGACGGGATCCTGGAAAATTCGAATGAAAGTCTAGCACCCTATCAAGTTAGGATAGATCAAGTGGCTCAATTCTTTGATCAAGTCACTTACCTACATCTACCTCGTGAAGAGAATGAGTTTGCAGACGCTCTTGTGAAAATTTCGGCCATGATCAACATGCCAGACAATGTGACTGAAATGCCTTTATGTATCGAACGACGGTCAGAACCGGCCTATGTGTACCAACTCACTAATGAAGAATAAAATCAGGAGGAACCCTGGTTTCAAGCCATTTTAAACTTCAAACTCAACGGGACATATCCACCAAATATAGATAAGAGAGGACAATGAGCCATACGCCTGCTAACCTCTCAATACCTCCTCATACAAGGAGAATTATACAAAAGAACACCTCTTGGTGTCGTTTTGCGTTACCTTGATCATTCACATGCACAGAAAGTAATGGAAGAAGTTCATCATAGAGAATGCGGTCCTCACATGAGCAGACCCATGATGGCAAAGAAGATCACACGTCTAGGATACTACAGGACAACAATGGAGTCAGAATGTATTAAATACGTCAAACACGTTCCTCTTTCATTACTCTATACCATGACTTCTCCTTGGCCATTTTCTGGTTGGGGGAATCGATATCATTGGAAAGATCACTCCAGCTGGAGTAGGAGGTCAGTGTTTCATCTTGGTAGCTATTGATTATTTCATCAAATGGGTCGAAGCGGCATCCTATACTAGTCTCAATGCTAAAAACGTGGCAAAATTCATACAAACCAATATCGTCTGTCGATATGGTTGTCCACATGAAGTCATCAGTGATAACGGAACACACGTCCAGGCTGAGACTGAGCAATTGTTGGCCAAATATAAGATCAAGCATCATCACTCCTCGCCTTATAGACCACAGACTAATGGCGCGGTAAAGGCAACTAACAAAAATGTCGTCACAATCCTCACGAAAATGATAGACAATTATCGTGATTGGCCAAGCAAGATACCCTTTGCATTATGGGGTTATCGCACTTCAGTTAGGGCGCCCACTGGGGCCACTCCTTTCTATCTAACCTACGGGATGGAAGTTGTACAGCCAGTAGAGGTCAAATCTTATCTTTGCGCATCCTCTTTGAAAGTCAAATCCCAGAAGATGAATGGAAAAGAGATAGATATGATGAACTTGTTCTCTTGGACAAAAGAAGACTACGTGCATTACATGATGTACAGACATATCAGGCACGTATCAAACGAGCCTTCAACAAGCGATTTAAATTCAGAAACATCAAAGAAGGAGATTTAGTGCTCAAATCAGTCAGAACTCTCATACCTGTCGATCCACGAGAGAAATTCAAACCTAATTGGGCTGGACCTTTCTTAGTAAAATCCATATTTTCAAGAGGTGCGGTTAGAATTACAGACCTAGACGGGAATGAATTCGCTAACACTACCAATCTAGACCAATTGAAACGGTACTACCCTTAGATATACACTAGAAAAATGCACCATGCGTAAACCTCCTCTACCGCTCATGCGACATGGAATAAAACCGGCTCTTAGCCAGTCGAATTTCATGTCTTTATTGCTCTTGCCTTTTTACTTTCGATCATCCTCATGTCATTAAATAAATTTGAGGTGTATTTCTTTAGAAGTATGTAAAGCTCATGCTACCCTTTTTAAGTTCATTTACAAGCTCTTACTTGAAACAATTATTCTTTTACATTTTTGAACTACGTGTAGGGTTTGATTTCATTTTCTCTAATGAATACGTAGGCAATCCCTCACAGGATTCAACCCATTTTATTTATTGAAAATGTGAATAGAAGGACATTTGCATTTGCATTTGAAATTCAACAAGAATAATAAAAGGAAAACCTTTGTTTTATTAACTAACTTAACCTTTATTCATTATTCCAAAAATAACAATAGTATCTTACATATTATAAAATGCCGAGATAAAGCAAAGTTAGGATTCTAAAAAAGCCAACCTTTTATTTCAACTTAAATATAATACTAATACTACATAAAATAAATTGACTAAGGCTACTCTTCCATCTTGCCTTTGCCTTTGTCATCCTTCTTGTCTCGACCACGAGGTGGATGCTGCTGCGTTACCTCAGATCTAATTACCAACAGTCTTTCTCGAGGTCTCGCCTTTCCGTGTCTATCTATCACCCCCCTTGAAGTAGGATTAGTTCTCGACCTCTTCGCTGGATGCGTGACTAGGAATACGGCTTCTTCCTCCCCTTCAGTCAAGTATTTTGACCTTTCCTTACCAGATTCATAGATCTTGCAATCCACAGGTTCGCGTTTCCTTAGCTTCTCGCGCTCTTCTGGAGTAGTAGCCTTTCTCCATCTCATATACGATTATGATACCCATAGGGAGCCAACATGAACGGGTATGAACCACATATTCTTTTGCACCCATCTAGTTGCCCATTCTCTACATGACTCCACAGTATGAGCCAAGGCAGTTTGAGGAACGGTGTCAAGTCGGGGGATCCTCTGGTTGAAGCCCACTAGCCTCGCCAGTCTTTTAGGAAAGATACATACCATGAATTCCAAGTCAGGAACGTGGAGTGCCCGAATCGAATCTAAAGATGATACACCAGTAACCACCCTAAGGTGCCACCATGGCACAATCCACCTTATCAAAGGGCCACCTTCACCCTTAAGCTTGTTCTCCCAATAGTTGGGAATCCTAGAGAAGTCTACCATAGAGCCTAGTCCTCATGGTAATGGATCGAGCATGATATCCTCGCACGTCAACTAGGGGCTCAATCAATCGCAGGCGCTCCATCAACCATATCTGCAACACAAAAGAAGTCCGTCAAAATAATTTCAAAAAAAACGAAAAAAATCAAATGAAAAAAAGAAAAAAGAGAAAAAAAAAAGAAATAAAGAAAGGTTCTTACCTGCAGAATGACGGGACTCCCCAGATATGGAAACTCGCGGTTAGCCTTTCTATTATAAAGGCCAAGTATAATCTCCCCCAAGAAAAGGCAAGCTGGGCTCTTGCGCAGGTCCATTTGCTCCACCAAGCTCAAGAAAAAAGGATACCCTCTCATTTCCTTATCAATGTGCCATTGGAAACCCAAAGTCTTAGATTTCCTTAATCTAGTCGGGTTGGCTTTTCAAGACAGGAATCGAGCTTATCGCAAAATAAGCACACTTGCTCGTTTATTTTTAGAAAATCATTTCATTTTATTTCCATTTTCCGCACTTATACATCTCTTTTAATTTCTTTTTTTAGAGGGTAACCCTCCCCATTGTCGGACATTTCTTTTCACATTTTTACACACACATATTCACACGTTTTCAGGCACTTATTTTGCCCCAGTTTAGGCCACTGATATGTCACATGTAAATTATCTGTTTAGATTCTATGCTAATATGCTAAATGTGCATTCATGTGATATCTATATGAATTCCGGCAGCATGACGGCAGAAACCGTCGGCTACCAAACCTGTTTTTAAGCTAACGTGCAGGAACAAAAAATCCAGCAGAAAATGCACTCAGGACAGTATATACATCAAACTGGGGGCTCTCGCCCAAGACAAAGCCAAAATCCGAAACTGGAGGAATCCACAACCCAAAACAAATCCAAATCACAAAATCCAAGTACACAAAAATAAATGTCCAAACGAATCCAAATATACAACAAAGCCAAAGCCAAAGCCAAAGCCAAAGCCAAAGCAATTCCAAAAGCCAAATCCAAATTCACAATACAAGCCAAAGTAAAAAATTCAAAACTGGGGGCTCTCGCTCAAGACAAAATCCAAAATGTGCAAAACCAAGCAAAAATGTACAAACCAACAACAAAATAGCAAAAGACAACTAATCCTCATAACGAAGCCCAGCTAGAACCTCGAGAGCCACAATCTCGGTGTCTCCGTCCTCTTGCTCCCTCAACAAACAAGTCATTTCCCTCCGAGACTCTGCTAGCTCGCACTCCAAGACTCTCAACAAAGAAATACCACATTTCAAATCACTTTTCTTCAAAATGAACAAGGAACAAGAGGTTCATACATGTCAATCCCAACGCTCCATAACGCTACGTACCGAGATAGCGCCACCTTCTTTCAATTCAAGTGCATTCCTATGCAATACCCAAAATTGGAAAATTGTACTCCAGCACGTAGAGGTAAGCTGGGGGCTTGGCGCTTGCAACCTCGGTCTCCTACAGGCATCGTAAGAAGAACCATGGCCTTTTTGTCCCTCACTGCTGGTCATTTCAAGCAATCCATAGAGATTTCAAGCAATATCAAGCAATCCCTAGTGATTTCAAACAACGTCAAGCGGTTTCAAATAACCCCCAACGAAGTTGCAGTTCTTGCCGCACCATTTCCCCGGAAAGAAGTTTGCCTGAGAACGGACGCAGTAAGATTCTCACAACATGCCCATTCAACAACACAAAAATATCACATACAACGGGTGGCGAGGCTTATACCGCGCTTTTTCAGCAGTTGGCGAGCTTCATCACGCGCTCTTTCTCCCAACAAGAGCTCACCTGAAGACAGAGACATGCCGATTCTCACATATGATGTTATCCCCAACAGCTGGCGAGCTTCGTCACGCGCCCTTTCAACGGGTGCCGAGCTTCATCACGCGCCCTTTCAACGGGTAGCGAGCCTTAATACGTACCCTATCCCCAACGGCTGGCGAGCCTAATTACGTATGCTCTATTCAACGGCTGGCGAGCCTTACTACGTGCCTCAAGTCCAAGTAAGAAGATGCTCTGGCGAGCTTTCATACGTAGTCTAACGGACTTTAAACGACCCTCGCCGATGGTCGATAGACTTTAAAATGTTTACGATGACAGGTCATTGGTTCAGTCCCCTTTAACCGCCTCGCGTCGCGATTTTCGTTAGGCTGTAATATTCGATTGACCTAATGGCTATACTTTGACTTTTGCTTTGTTCAAGCCTCAGTCAAAGTAAGGGCTCTGTAGATACCTCGAATCTGCACCTTCCGCCAACCACCAAGTGATGATTAGGCCGCATGTTTGTCACAAAAAAACGTTGTATGAAAGTTCATAAGTTCGTCGTCAACTAATAGCTCAAACAGTTGTGTCTACCCCTTGATCGTCATCTACGCGCCGATACGGTCGTTTTGTAAGTCATTACAGTTTATTTGGAGTCCGGGTCAAAAACAGTTTCATTTTCTATAAACCGTCTTTCAAAACCAAGTATGAACGCTCGAAAATATTCCAGATATTTTAATATTTCAAAACTTATCCTTTTTGGTAAAATGTATCCGTATTTTATAGAAGAGTATTCGAGCTCAACTTAAACTCCTAAAAAGAGAAGCTGAAATATTTTGTTTATGGTAGGAGACAACTCAGGAAGTAACGCAACAGGTGCTGAGCCTCATCTTCCAAGAGTCGTAGTGCCTGCTGCGCCTCTTCCCTAGCTTTGTTTTCCTGTTTCTGGAATATTTTCTAGATTTCGTATTCCAAAACTCTTCGGATTTCTCCCTATATAAGGAGAGGTTCGTGCACACTTTCAAGCTATGCGAGTGTTCCGCCCCTTCTTTTTCTCTCTTTGCATTCTAGACCTTGCTCTAAGCTTTTGACATCTACGTGCTTGATCAATCGAGCACGTAACCTCAGATCCTTCTGGGTACTTCTCTCGTTTAGTATAGACCTACTAATTTGACCAACTCAACCTAATTAATCAACTTTAATCAATCATCTTCCTCTTTCAAAGTCACTTTCAATACATCGACTCGAGCTATCGCTAAAAGAAAACTTAGTTAACTCGTTTCGTCAAACATGTAAGTTTGAGGGTGTAATAATCTCGTCTTATACTTTATCTTTTTTAATGTATATATTATGTAAGATTCATGTCGGATTCATGTTAAAACCGTTTTCAAACCCTTTTTTATATTATTAGTCTTTCATAAATTACCTTTTAACATTTATTCATATTTATTTATCTAGTTCTCGACTTAGATCCTGCATAGTCGATATTAGTGAGTTTTTTTGTCTTTAATTCGAGTTCGTGTCTTAGAAGGTTAGATTCGTTCATATCTAGTCCATAGATCCATGTTTGATATAATTTAGTATAATTAAAATCTATAAAAACACTTCAATCCGACTTGTAGATCAATAATAAACCGTAAACATACAAACGAACACTAAATAAACGTGATTTTGGCTTCACAGCTAGAACCCATCTCAAGAATAGGCATAGGAAAGTGTGCGCCTCTTCCAAAGGACGCACCACCTGCTGCGCCTGTTATGGGTTGTCTTATGTCTCTGAACTTACTGGTTCGCTCCGACGTAGTTTAATTCGTTAAATTAATCGACTATTACTCGTATTATCACTGTTAGTCTGATTCGTTTAGTTTTCTTGATTATTCCTCTTCTTCAAAACTCGTCTTTTAAACATATTTCCGACATAGATCCCTCGAATCCGTTGTAATCTTTATTCTTTTGTAATTTTAATTCTCTTGTAATCATTGTATGATTATTACTTTATCACTTGTCAATTGAATCTAAACCTTAGTTTGACCTAGTTGATTGCTAAAATACTTGTCAACCGACTAGTTTTAACTCACATGCTAGGATCAAAACTTGGATGTTGCATAGCATGCATATAACCGACAACACATCAATAACAGAAGAGTTTCTTTAAACATTAGTAGAGGCCGCTATCTATGTGGGCATGATTAGGTGTTCGATCAAAAGAGCTTCCTAATACTTACCCTCACCCCTTACTCCAGATTTCCGTGAGCACCCGTGTTTATTGGCATCCACGAGAGTCATTCTAGACATAGAATGCTAAGGGTAACGAGTTCTTTAGTGTTCATATCATCGCTTTATTTCTTGACATGGCATGCAGTATTCGAATGGTTCCAACTTCCCAAAAATGTTGGTGACAACTCCACAAAAGTGTATTCAATACGACGCCACATTGCGCCTCTTCCACGCCAAGGCACGTGATCCCGGGTCCCGTGTATCACACACATCAAACCACACATAATCAAGCTTTATACAAACATATTCCAACATTAGCAATCTAAATAGATTCCAATTCTTGTGAAGGGATATAACTCAATACATCATGAGATATAATTAGCAATAAGACGATGATATAATGGATAAACCGACATAAATGAATCATGATAGAAATAATTGGCTATATCATATACATAAGAGGGAAAGAAGGGAAAATGGAGATGATAGACCTCAAGACTAGGTAAGACACACTGACAGGCTAAATCGCACACCTAATCAAAGATAACCAACTGGCCTAAACTAATGCAGTAATGGAAGTCGGGATCGTATCCACAGGGAGACTAAAGAAATTCTATTTGCTAATTAATAGTCTGTCTAAGTAACAAATTTGAGGGTTTAAATCGTTTGTTATCTAAACTACAAGTAGTGAAGGAAAGAGAAAGGAAGAAAGTGAATTCAAATATAATAAGAGAAATAGCTAGGATATCGGGTTACCAGGGTCAACGACGGTCAACGATAGAATCAAACGATTAACATAAACATGGTCTGAAGGGTAAGGAATAGTTCCTTTCGGTCTACTATTCGCCCTAGAATTACTAATTTAGCTTTCGCTCTAATTAGGGCATTCTATTGTTCGCTGCAAGTCTCTACCTATTCCATATCTTACGATCTAGGTCAAGGTTTAACAAACTAATAAATCAGTCACGTGCATTTAACCAATTTACTAACAATTAATGCAACGATTAACAAAATAAACCAATAATTATGATTTAACTAATAATCGAACAATATATCGTCGCATAACCGCAGTTTCCCTACATCCTAGCATAGAATAATTAGCTATGCATATTATATCTAACAAAATTAATTATAAGAAATAGGATTGAATTAAACATCATAAAAGAGGAAGAATTACGATTAACAAACAAGCAAAGAAGAAAGAACAAGAAGAAAGAATAAAGGAAGGAGAATAAAGAAAAGGAATCAGAAAGGAGAGAACAAGTTTCAATACCAAAGGAAAGGAAGAAAGATTGATTCCAAGTATTAGATCTAAAGTTGCTAAAAGAAACGTAGAATGTTTAACAGTGTAAAATAGATAACCTAATTATTCTGTCTTATAAGGCTTAAATACTAAATCCATAAGCTAGAGTAATTAAGTAACTAATGGGCCAGAGCCACGAAATAACCGTCTGATTACTAGAATTAGGTGATTGACCAAATGGTCTAGTCGATCGACTAAAAAGGATGTCGTGATGATTTTAGTCGATTGACTAATGAGACCTGTCGATCGACTAAATTCTTCAAGTGAGCGATCGACAACTTCAGATAGTCGATCGACTAAAAGTTTGGCGAATTTCCTGCAATGCGCACCAAACTTATGGAGCCTGCCATTTCTTCGTTACTTGGTCAAATCATGCATTTTTGGTGGCGTTGGAAAGCTAAGAGGATAATATTTCATCTCCAACTAAAATAACTGGATTATCAAATGTAGATCTTGAGATATGGCTCTTCAAAGTTGACACTAGTGACATAAGGCTCTTGAAATTTCTTCAAACTTACTTTGTTGATAGGATTTGGCTTGCATTTGCTCCTTTTTGGGTAATAACCTATACAACTACAACACAACCCAAAGTAGAAAATAGAGGAATAATAATAGCTAAAAGCTATGTAATAAGCATATAAATGCGTGTCAAATAAGAGAATAAACGCATATGAAAGACACGCATCACACACCTTTGCGACCATATAGTTACTAGATGGTTTGCATCTCACTATTACCAACCATATAATCGAAGAGGCTAGAGACGGGACCCAAAAAGAAATACAAAGCATCCAACAATCCAATACATAACTAGCAAATCATCATGTGAATCAAACATACTCTCACGGTAATTGAGACGCACTAGCATCTGTACTTTTCAAGCAAGACGAACAAGTCCACGGGATAAATGTTTCCCCGAACAATATAAGATAAGAATTTCGTATACTCAAGAATATAATACTCTCGGTAGGACTATGATAATTGTAACACCCGCAAATGTACCCTATTTTTATAGTGAAAATATTATACGGATACTTTTCAGCGAATTTTAGTTTTAGTTTAGAATTTAATTTCCCGTGTCTATTTTAGAAAATCCGAGTTCGTTTTCGGACTTTACGCGAGATTCCGAGTAAGTTACGTCTTAAGACGCTTATGGGCTTTTTCCCATATTTTTCGACTTACTCCTTCATACTCCCCTTAACACTAAAATTCCCTCATATTCAACATCTCCTTCTTCCTCACAAAGTAACCACCCAAAGCTTAACCTCCATATTCTTCCAAGCTTAGAATCGTCATAACTCCTTCGTTTCTCGCTCTAATTCACTCAAGTTTGTCTTATTCTTTTCCTCTCATCGTCCTCTATCCGTATTGGTAATAAACTACCGTCTTTCTCGCTTTTCAATTTATCCGTCTTTCTCAAGGTGAATTATATTCATCTTTTATTATCTAATTGTAGGTGGTGACCTCCAAGACCCCGACAAAGACTACTTCTTGATAGAAGAGGACATCGACGCGGATTGAAGACGCAAAAGAGTAAAGGTGAAGGGTTACTCGATATCATTTACGTGTTTTATGTGTTTTCTATGTGAGTGATCGTATTTAGAATATGATTAGTAATCTTAGGAATTGTGTTGTTGATGATATTGTGGTTAGTTGATAATTGATAATGAGAATTGATGATTTGTGATGATATATGATGTTTGTGTTATGATAATCCTTAGTGAAATTGCGAATTTCGTGTGATATTGCCTGAGACCAGGACGCTGGCAGCGTCGTGTGGACACCGGCAGCGTTCCCTGGCGCTGGCAGCGTTTCATGCTGCCAGTTTTTCCCTTAGTTGAGCGCCTTGACTTTCGTTGACCCCTTGAATTCTAGTCCCGGCTTGACTTTCCTTGACCCTTTGGACTTGGTCTTCTTGCATTGATGATTTGTTTGTAGCCCACTCTTATTGTCGGGTTTGGGTCTCGGGTCTCGGGTTTGACTTTGACTTTGACTTTTGTTGACTTCCGGGTTTGACTCTAAAAGTTGACTTTAAATATTAATGTTTCGAATATAATATATTCCTTTCGCTTATATCGCATGTTTTGTGACGGTTTTTCATATATCCCACTTTGAATCGGTTTTACATATGTTATAATTTGAACACTAATTGTAAAGTGTTATGAACTCTCATTCCCCGATCATACTTTATAACTGTTAGACTTAAATGTCGGAGCGGTGAAGTGTAACCGTGATGCCTTTGTGCATTTGTTAGTGGGGATATGACGACGTTGTTAGGAGGCGAACGCAATGCGTTAATCGACCCGGCCGTCAAATGTTGTATCCTTGCGAGGTGGTGTCATTGCATGTAGCGTACGAGCTTGACTTTTGACTATAGATCTCTTTCCGCCTCTTTCGTGTGGTTTAGCCAAATTTGGGGTACTCGACGTCTTTGTATGATCGAGTCATGGATGTGGAACGTCTTACCACATGTCGAATCGGGAAATGTCTTATTCCGAGAGTCTGGCCAGGTTTAGACTAGGACCGTATTATTATCGTCGTCCTACCGAGAGGATTAGAGTCTTGTGTGTACGAAACATCTTATCGTACACGGTTCCGGGAAAAGTCTTATCCCTTGAACATGTTTTGTCTAGGTAATGAGTATACGAAATGTCTTATCGTATACGGTTCCGGGAAATGTCTTATCACGTGAGCTTCCATTGGCTTGTCTTGCTATTGTACATGATGCTAGTGCGTGCCATTAACTGTGAGAGAAAATGTGTCATATTCATATGATTGGATGGTTGTTTGTAAGTTGATTTATACGTGAACATTGAGTTGGACTCTTGCATGAAATAGATGATTGACGTGGTTTATATGTCGAGTTTCTACCTTATCAAGTATATGCTGCTAACGGTGAGATGTAAGCCCTAGTGAGTATATAGTTGCCTAAGGGTGTCTTCCCTGTGTCTATCTATAGCATGATTGTTACGGATTTGTAATTGAGCTCTTATCTTTACATATTGAATTGCCTATTTATCCTTATCGTATTTCACATGTATATTTATATATGCATGCTTCTACTTTTGTATCTCCGTTTATGTACGTTTAATGTGATATGGCTGGGAGAACCCGGAGTTACTCCCCACTGACTGTGGCGTTCATGTTTTTCATGGATGAACAGATTGCTTGATTGGATGGCTTTTTGCTTGTGGTATTTTGGGTTCAGGTGTGAGCTAGCGGGCGTTGGCCTGGAAGATTCACCTCTAGACGTTATTTAGCTAGTTTGCTAATCACTTTGACTTTGACAACATTTTGAGAGACTTCGTCTCTTTGTAGTATTTTTATACTTTGGTTTGTATTTATTTGACACTCCTCGTATTTCTATCTTGCATATAAAAAGTTTTAAAAACACCGTATTTTCCGCTAATTAAATCACATGCTTGTATGTTTTATTTCCGCATTCGCGAGGGTTGTCACAATAATAATACAGTCATATTTTAAACCTAGCCAAACTCTCACGATAAACCCTCCTGATTCGAGATGCGATAAACTTTCTAATCCAAGACTCGATCTTCCGGCTAAACTCGCACGGAAGCCGAGTACCTCAAATTTGGCTAAACCCACACGAAAGAGGCGGAAAATGCACAAGCACCATCTGTAACACCCCGCCGCACTTGAAGCCTTTAAGCAAGGCCTTCCAAAGGCGGAAGGTTGCTATCTACATCTCGGTCTATCGAGGGTCAGATGTATCAAAACATAATATACCGAACACACAAGACTTATACAATTTACTTTACATTAAAACTTAAAGGTCCAAAGCCAACACAAAATTAGGGGGATGGGGCTTATAGAGAAAGAAAGCTCTGACTTCTCTCTAGGTTGTCTAGGGTTCTAATCGCACTATGGGAAGGAAAACCAAATCTAAAACCCAAAATAAAAACAAAAAATCATCAAAAACACGTCTTTCGTTTTCAAACTATATGGGTCTTCATCTTAATACAGATATACCTGAGGCATGTTCACAAAGGACGGGAGGTGATATTCCTCTCTCGTGTCATGCTAAGGGGACTCGGAATTTAAGTGAAATTGTAGGGATTCTGGTTCTAGACCTGGATGCTATTGTTGGGGAGGACATGGTGTAGCCAGAAGATACTGTGGATGCCAGAGAAAGGACTAAACTTTCCTCTACCATTATCCCTTCTACTGAAAATTCTATTAAAGATATGCTTCATATCACAACAGATGATGTTTAACCTAAAATTGAATATTGAAGTACTGCTATAATTTGTTATGTTCTGGGATGTAATCCACCATGAGAAATATTGAATAGGTTTTTTAAACGTTTATGGGGAAACTATAACTATGAAAAAGTAGCTTTTTACCGAATGAGGTATTGTTGGTAAGATTCCCTACTATGGAATAAAGAATTTGGTACTGCAACTAGGGTACCCAATGTTTGACAACAAACCAATGGTTGTTAAGGAATGGATCGAATCTAGTAGTCTTGCTAAAGAGAATGTTAAGAAAGTTCTTATCTGGTTGTGATTATGTGGTCTGCCTCTTCAATTCTGGAGGACAAAAGTGTCTAGAAAAGTTAGCTTCTCTAATAAGGAAGTTTACACATTGTGATAGAACTACAGAAGACAAGATGAGGATTGCTTATGCTATACTACTTATTGAGGTTGAAGTAGGCCAAGTCTTTCCAGATAGGCTGGAATTTAAGGATGAACATGGTGCTGAAACTAGTGTGGCAATTGAGTATGAATGGAAACCTGTAATCTGCTCTAACTGCAAGGGGATAGGCCTTGAGAAGGAGGTTTGTAAGAAGGGGCATGGCTTAACCAAGACTAACCTTGTTCTTACAAAGGTTTAGCATCCTAAGCCAAATGCTCCCCTAACAAAAGACTGCTGGAATTGCCACAACATCAAATCATGTCAATAGGGGTGGACCTTTATCACCTTCTCTTAGCCCAGTGACTTTTATTACCAAAGTATTAAGGCAGGAACACCAGGAACTCAATGCAGTGAATACACCAGCCTTGTGATATGCTGAAGCTTTAACTGCAAACTCAAAACCAAATAAGCATACGAATGGGAGTCAGGATAACCCTCCTGGAGTAATTATCAATGTATAATACTGGGTGTTGCAATTTTAGGGGTGTGAATAAGATGCATAAACAACTAAACATCAAAAAACTTTTGCACCAAAATAATATAGGTGTTTATGGTTTTGTGTAAACTAAAGTAAAGGATAATGATGTTAACATGGTCATGAATAACTTAGGTAATTCGTGGAAGAGAGTAAATAATAATGTCCATCATCATGGTGGTAGAATTTGACTAATTTGGATACCTCACTATTTTCATATAAATGTTACTTTCCTGTCTGCTCAAGTAATCAATACTGAAATTACTGAGAAGGGATCTAGGGATTAATTTATGTTGTCTATTGTGTATGGGTTTAATGATGCTGCTGACAGAATGGTCTTGTGGGACCAGCTGAAGCAAATCAATGATAATTATAGAGGGCCTTGGCGAGTCTGTAGGGATTTTAACAGTGTCCTACACTTCAACGAAAGGATAGGAAGGGAGGTGATGTCGAATGATATTGAGGACTTTAGGGACTCTGTTGAGTATTATAATCTTATGGATATAAGTGGGCAGAGTTCCTTCTTTACCTGGGACAATAAACAAGAGCCTTCTTCTAGAAATTTCTATAGGATTGATACATTTCTTGTTAATCCTGAATGGATGGAAAGTTACCCTGACTCCAATGCTTACTTCATGCATGAAGGTCTTTTTGATCATAATCCTTGTGTCTGTTACAGAAGAATTAATAATGAGAATAGGAAACCTCGCTTCACATATTTTAACATGTGGGGTCAGGACCATGATTTTAAAACTGTTGTGCAAAGCACCTGGAATCAACATACTGCATGTACTTTTATGTTTTAGGTGGTCTATAAACTGAAGCTTTTAAAGAAACCCTTGAAAGAACTTAATAGGAATAAGTTCTCGGATATTGAAAAGGCTGTGGGGGTGGCCAAAATCCTCCTTGAAGATCTTCAAGTCATAATGCACCTGAATCCTTTTGATCACGATCTCTTTCAAGCAGAGAGAACTGTTGCTACTGAGTACAAGGAATTGTGTAAAGCTCATCACAGTTTTCTCAGTCATTAAGCTAAAGTGAACTGGATTAAGGAGGGGTATGAAAACACAAGATACTTTCACAATAAAATTAGGACAAGGAAAATTCATAACAAAATTCTTCAGATAACTGACAAGCATGGTATCACTCATACTAATGCTCAGGATATTGAAAATGCTTTCCTTGAGTATTACAATGATCTTCTGGGTACTAAGAATCCTACTATAAGAGTTCATCTTCCAAAAGTGAGAGCATGGAAGTTGATTAATGATGAGCATATTACAATTCTTGAATTCCCTGTGAACAGTGAGGAAATTAGGAGTTGTATCTTTTCCATTCCATGCACCAAATCCCCTGGACATGACGAATACAGTAGCCAGTTTTTCAAGAATTCCTGGGAGATTATTGGTGTTTACATTACTAATGCAATCAATGATTTTTTTCCTGACTAGCAAGCTTCTGAAACAGGTCAACAATACTACTCTCACTCTAATCCCTAAAGTTGATAACCATGTTAGTGTTCTAGAATTCAAACCCATAGCATGTTGCAACATTCTTTACGAATGTGTGGCTAAGATTCTTCGCAATAGACTTAGAGAGGTAATTCCTGATCTAGTTTGTTGCAGTCAAGGAGGGTTTATAAAGGGGAGAGATATTGTGGAAAATATCCTGATATGTCAAGACCTAGTATGGTTGTATAATAGGAAAATTGCTTCTTCTCGTTGCTTAATCAAAATTGACCTGAAGAAACCTTATAATAGTGTTGAATGGTAGTTCTTGAGGATTATATTACAGTCTCTTAGATTCCCTAAGATGTTCATGGAGCTAGTAATGAGTTGTGTTACTTCCCCCTTCTACTCTATGGTTGTGAATGGTAGCTCATTTGGTTTCTTCAAGGGGAAGACATGGCTTTGTCAAGGAGATCCATTATCTCCCCTCTTATTCAACTTATTCATGGAATACCTTTCTAGGATATTAGATGTTACTGCTCAGCAAGAGTCCTTTCGCTTTCACTCTCTCCATGGAAGTGTGATACTGAATCACCTCTTTTTTGCTGATGATTTAGTACTTTTCTGCAAGGGCATTGAGCAGTCCATCATGTGGTTACTTAGGAGCTTTTCTACTTTCTTTTCTGCATCTAGGTTATGTTTCAATCAATCCAAATCTGAAATTTATTTTAATGGTGTTCCTAGTAACATAATTCGAAACATTATTCAAGAGTCTATTTTTAAGAAGAGTACTCTTCCTTTTAAGTATCTTGGAGTCCCTATTACTTCTAAAAAGCTAACTAAGAATGAAGGCATGAAGCTGCTTGACAAGATGACCACTAGAATAAAGGGATGGGGCACTAGACACCTTTCTTATGGTGGTAGACTCAAGCATGTTAACTCTGTATTTACTTCAGTTCAATCTTACTGGGCCTCCATCTTTGTGATTTCTAATGGCATTCTGAGCAAGCTAGATGTTGTTTGTAGAATTTTCTATTGGGAGGGAAAGCTGATTATATGAAACTCCAAATGTTAGTTAGGACACTTGCTGCCTGCCTAAGGAACATGGTGGTCAGGGTATGAAAGCTGCTAAACTCTAGAATAAGTCTTTGATTTGTAAGTATACCTGGTGGATTGCAAACATTAAGGACCATCTATGAGTGATGTGGGTGAATCATGTCTATATGAAAGATACTAGTTAGGACACCTATGCTCCGCCTACTAACTGCAATTGGTCCTCGAGGAAGGTAACTCAGGTAATGCAAAATTTTGTTATGCTTATGTTAATAACAAATGGTTGAATAGTCCTGATCAGAATAGTGTCAATGTGGGTGATGTGGTCGTTATACACCAAAAATAAAACCTAAGTCTACTAACTAAGAAGATAGCGGAAGTAGGGTCGATCTCCAAAGGGAGGAAACTAACTAACTGTAATTTAAATCTATCAGTAACAATCTGGGGGTTTTGAAAAGGTTTTAACTAAACTAAATAAGATTAAAGGAAGAGAAGTAAAAGATACAAATAAATAAGAAATAAATCAGATAAGAGAGAATATGATAAGATTCGGTCCACTGCAGTATCGGCATCTACGGGTCAACTAAGTCAGTCAATCTATCAATGAGAAGAGCAATGATTTTCTCCTCTCGGTCTCAAACCGCCCTAGGGATTTTCCTAATTAACTCCCGTCCTCTTAGGAGTCACCTATCAATTCTAAGCAAGCCTTCCCTTCCAATCTCTCGATCCAGGTCGGGATTAACTACCTAGCATAGTCTCCTGCGTATACTCATTCGACTAAACCTCAATTAAATTGCTTAGACTGATTCTCATACTCAAGACTAACTAAAATAATCTATCCTAACATGCCTCTACTACAGTTTCCCTCATCCCAACATATAAGAGAATTAGCTACTCATGTTATTAACTATGCTAACAAAGACGATTGAACATATGATGATAGACATAATAAAATCGTAATTAATAAGCATAAACAATAACACGCACTAATTAAGACGAGTAAAATAGTAATAAGGATGAAAACGAAAGTAAGAATAAAAGAGAGGAAGTAGATTACAATCTAGCAAGTCCGGCGTAAAGAACAATCCACGTCGAATAACCCGAATGTAAACTAAAGATTAAAAGTTCATAACTAATGAAAGATTAATGTCTGCTAATTACTGAATGATTAAAACTGAATAATAAGTGCTCAATAACTAATGACGTAAATAAGAGTCATATATAGTGTATAACACGACTCTTAACCTAATTAAGCTTATGGACTTAAAGCCCGTAATAGAATCTACTCGATCGAGGGAAATAGCCACTCGATCGAGGCTTTTATTCATGGAAATCAGTCGATCGAGCATGTTATCTACTCGATCGACCAACCGGTAAATGGCTCCTACTCGATCGAGCAAAGGAAGTTACTCGATCGAGGTCTTCTGGCTTCAACTCACCTCGATCGACCAAATGCGTATTCGATCGAGGTCTTCTGGCATAATACATAGTAAGAGTCATGACTTTGGGCTTGATGATGAATGGTTTCACGCTTCCCAAGGCAAGAGCTCCTGTCCCGATTCTCCCATTCTCCTAAATGCATGCAAAGTGGACTGCTTTGGCTCGGTTTCTGCTACTATGCAGCTTGTACCTACAAAATGGTAATGAAAGTACAAAGTAGCCAAATAGGGGCATATGATGATATAATATCACCCAAATGACATAGAAATGCGTGCATAAATGGACTAAAAAGTCTATATAAAATACACGCATCAAACTTCCCCAAACCAAACCTTTGCTTGTCCTCAAGCAAACTAAATGCAACTAAATGGAACAAAATAAACCTAAGGGAATGGAGTAAGTCTCAGAGCTAGCCACAAGTCAATATTAAACCATTCAATGCACTCATTCAATCGCTACAAAGCTTAATACGAAAGTGAACGAATTTATACAATCTTGGAAATAAATTAGACTTTCGACCTTGCAAGACTCAACCAAATTCGGACTCTCACGGGTCACTCTTCTCTCAACAAGCAAATGGTAAGTAAATATGTATAAGAAAGAGAGAAGAAAATATAGTCACTCACCTAGACTACGACCGACACAACATGCATTGCTAACTAACATGAAAGATGATTCAAGCACCGTACACACGCATAACCACCGTTCAAGGACAATCACGTATCGAACATTTGCAAAGATATGGATATGTGAGGCTAATTGGTAAGAAGGGCAAAAAAATTAATGGAAATGTGAGGGTAATTAGCCAAGCTAGTTCCTAACAAGACCGCAATATAACTCGTTCCATTCTTCCGATTATCAACATTAAGCTCAATGCCTTAACCAATATAGGCAAAAACAACACAAATCCCAAATAACGCCTCGACAAGATAATGATACGCATAGGAGGTGTAGAAAACAATAACTTCAGCCAATCAATTTTTCAATTTATTTTTTCATTTTTTCCTTCTTTTCTTTTCTTTTTCTTTCTTGGCTGACTGAGGAAACCACTCGATCGAGTAGAATGCGTCACTCGATCGAGGAATCAAACAACAAAATCTGCTCGATCGAGCTACAAGTTTACTTGATCGAGGCACTATTAAATACGTCTTTTTTTTTTCTCGCAAATACCCACTCCAATCAATGAAACGACCCAAAAACTGACACAACGGTAAAATATACCTCGACTACAAACTAGCTCGGCAAAGGTAGGCTAAGTTTAGGATGTAGTTAAGGGCAACAGGCAGATATGGCTATGTGTGGAGTTAATGGGGTAAAATGAGGAAAAGGGAGATGCAAATATTCTCACAACACGTGATACCGACCACAAACCCAATGCGTGCAGGCAATAAGAAATCAAAATTCATATACAAGCAAATGACACGAGATGTGGGGAGTAACTACTCTCATTCCTAGATGAACTGGTCATGGATGTCACCAGTTATAGGCTCTAAATCTCAGAATATATAAGTAGTTTGCCAAAAAGTTGAGTCAAGTCTAATAATCAAATTTAAATTCCAAGACAAAATTCAATAGTTCACTACTTCGATTTTACTAAGTAAGTCAAGAAAGGTGCAAAGAATAGCATAAAATAGACTTGTAGTGCAATTTCATCATGAACAAGACTCCAATCCGACTCAACTATATGCAAAAATAAACGTGATATTTTTGATTTTTTCAAATTGTTCTAATTGACATGAATGTAAACGTGAATGCAATACAAATGCAAATGCAGACGCAAAAGGATGGAAAACACTTCCCCAAACCAAAACAGACAATGTCCTCATTGGCTAAAGCACAAAAGCATATAAGGGAAAGGGAAAAACAACCTAATACATGTTCCTAAGGAATAAAACATAAATGAAGAATGGAAAAACAAAAGGAACAGAAGCAACTCACAAAACAAAGGCTTCCATAAACCAGCATCAAACTGGGGGTCCATCGAGTAAAAATTCCACTCGATCGAGCACTTTTCCACATATAACCGCTCGATCGAGTAACTCTGTTTTGCTCGATCGAGCACTTTCGCAAATGCACAGCTTTCGGTTTTGAGCAACTGTTTTCCGCTTCTTCTCCTGCAAAACCGATGCCAACCGATACCAAAAAAAAAATACCAAAAATTGTTTAGCTGGAAAAGTGAATTGTCTATCTAAACTACGGATTATCACGTGATAGTCTATTTGTCTAATTGAAAATGCGATAAATTGTTTGTTACAATTTGCACGGGGTTGCAAACCCGGCTACCAACCAAATAGTTTCATAAGAAAGCCACCGTTTGGCCTTTGACTTGCGGAAATACCCTCAGCTGCGGTAAGTTCCGTCTTCTTCCTCCACACGTACGTTGGTTTCTTGGAGTCTAGCTCCACTTCGGAATCACTTGCGTACATGCGAGCTCCTTTGTCCTTCTTGGACTTCCTCTTCTTGACGTCGTCACGCGAACCTGGCTTTCCCTTTTCCAGCTCCAATGCTACTGATTTACTACCTGTAATGCAACACACAACAGCATGTTCCTCCAATTCGCTCCCAAGCTGGGGCGGAGGTGTTACGGTATCAATGGGGATATCACAGATAGGAGCTATAGGTTTGATAGGAACCGAAGCTGTGTCATGCGTGAATAAATCAGGTGTGATATCAGATAAGGGAAGTGCGTAGCATGGTGACACAAGCATAGGACCCTTACTAACATGAGACTGTGTGAAAACTAAATTCTCCCCACCTATTTGAAAAGTCAGAGTTTGCAACCCAACATCGATAACCGCTTGCGCAGTATGCAAGAACGGTCTTCCCAAAATGATTGGAGTGTGAGAATCCTCAGGTATATCCAAAACTATGAAATCGACCGGGATAAAGAATTTTCCTATTTGCACAGGAACATCCTTTATGATTCCTAAGGGTCGAGACAAGGTCCTATCTGCCATCTGTACCGTCATGTTTGTACACTGAAGCTTGGTAAAGCCTAACCGTTTGGCTAAAGACAAAGGTAAGACGCTAACTCTAGCTCCTAGGTCACATAACGCGTTGTCTATGAGATAGGTGCCTATATGACACGGTATAGAAAAACTACCTTGGTCAGACAGCTTAGGGGGGCTTTTGTTCTGGAGGAACGCAGAGCATTCCTCAGTCAACGCTACAGTCTCTATAGTATCAACCGACCTCTTACGCAAAAGAATTTCACGCATAAATTTTAGGTAAGAGGGTACCTTTAATAGGAGGTCTGCAAAAGGAACGTTCACCTTGAGATTGCGTACAATATCAGCGAACCGAGCAAATTCCTTCTCGACCTTAGCCTTCTTCAATCGACCAGGAAACGGAACTGGAATGCCAGGATTACCACGTTGCATATCCTTGACAATGCCATTGTTAATCATCCGCTTGCTTAACCCCTTCGAACGAGCTTCTCGCTCATGAAAACCCATCGATCGAGTATCTAAGTCACTCGACCGAAGATTATCCGAGCTTAAATTGCTCGATCGATCAGCTTCCTCGGTCACCTTATTCGATCAAGTAACCGGTCTCTCTCGATCGAACACTTGTCCATCAGAATCACTCGATCGAGCATCAACAACCTCTCGATCGAGTAACAAGCTTCCTGATTCACTCGATCGACTAACACCTATCTCTCGATCGAGTAGTTTCTCCTTCATTTCATTCGATCGACTAGCAATAACCTCTCGATCGATTACATTATCAGCAACAGTCTTCGTAACATCGGGATGCGCACCATAAATATCAGCAACTGTATTAGGACTGTCATAAGCAAGACCGCTTCTCAGAGTAATCATATTCAGCGTCTCCTTGTTCTTGTCAGTTTGAGACGGTAACTGCCCGGGTTGCCTAGTCGATCGAACTCCTGCCAATTGAGCAATCTGCGACTCCGAAAGCTTAATAGTAGCATTTGTTGCTTGATCAGTTTTGCTCATTTGGATAGCTAAAGCTTGGATCATAGACTTTAACTCCCCGATTTCTGCAATTCCTACAGATGAAGAACTAGCTTGCTGCGAAGATTTGATTTTCTGGAATCCTTGCTTGTGCGGCGGTTGATACGTCGGCTGTGGTGGTGGAGGTGTAGGATTTAAGACGTTCTGGCTTGTCCATCTCAAATTGGGATGGATATTCCCTTGATTGTAATACCCACCTCCTTGACGGTATTGTTGAAAGGAAAAGACTTGTTCCCTTTCAGCGAGACAGTCTATAGCCGTGTGACCAGTTTCGCCATACCTCTCGCAAGTAATCACATCACCCCGCTGCAACAAATGAACCGTCCGCTGGTTATGTTCAGCTTTCTTCTCCCATTTGTCGAGTCTGGCATTTAGTTTATCAAATTTTGCATCCATACCTTCAGAATCGATACTAGCTATCGTCCGTGTACCACTCCTCAGATTACCATATTCAGCACAATGGGTTGCCATCTCCTCAATCAGTTTCCAACCCTTATCATCATCTATTTCCTTCTGGAACCTCCCGTTTGACGCGGCATCTTGAATGGCTCGATGATCGTCATATAACCCGGTGTAGAACTGGTTACACAGAAACCACTGCTCGAACCCATGGTGAGGAACATACCTCACTAGCGTCTTGAATCGATCCCAAGACTCATAGAGATTTTCATGAACCGTTTGCTTGAAATTAGTAATCTGACCCCTCAAAGCATTCGTCCTCTGCGGTGGAAAATACTTCTTATAGAAAGCCAGTGCGAGTGTGGTCCAGTCGGTAATACCCAGATCTTCTCGATTCAAGTTCTTCAACTAGTCTTTGGCGTTATCATTAAGGGAAAAAGGAAACAGGAATTCCTTGATCTTGTCAGCTGTCACCCCTTTTGAAACCGGAATAGAAGAACAGTAGTCAGCAAAGGTCTCCATATGCTTCCTCGGATCCTCCCCAGCTACACCCCTATACTTGTCCTGCTGGACAAGCTTGATATAAGACGGACGAAGATCGAAAGTAGTTCCATCGTCGTCCGTTGTAAGTTTGAATCCTTGAGGTATACATGCAGCTGTAGGCTCAGAATGGCTAGCAATATTAGGCATCTTTGCTGGAATGGTAGTCTCAACAGTTAAATCTTCCTCGAAAATGAAGCTGTCAAAGGCGGATTCAGAATTACTCAAGTCTTCCTCCTGAATAGTCTTATCTAACCCTCTTTTCCTGCGTAGGAAGGTTCTTTCAGTCTCCGAATCAGCTTCCACTAATTCGAGCCTTTGGGACCTGCTCATACACAACTATAAAAAGAAAGATAAGAACAGTCTTAAGGAATTTTAATTCCTTAAGACGAGACAGAAATAAATAACAGAAATTTAAATTGCCTCCCCGTCAACGGCGTCAAAATTTGATGTAGTCGTTATACACCAAAAATAAAACCTAATTCTACTAACTAAGAAGATAGCGGAAATAGGGTCGATCTCCACAGGGAGGAAACTAATTAACTGTAATTTAAATCTATCAGTAACAATCTGGGGGTTTTGAAAAGGTTTTAACTTAACTAAATAAGATTAAAGGAAGAGAAGTAAAAGATAGAAATAAATAAGAAATAAATCAGATAAGAGAGAATATGCTAGGATTCGGTCCACTGCAGTATCGGCATCTACAGGTCAACTAAGTCAGTCAATCTATCAATGAGAAGAGCAATGGTTTTCTCCTCTCGGTCTCAAACCGCCCTAGGGATTTTCCTAATTAATTCTCTTCCTCTTAGGAGTCACCTATCAATTCTAAGCAAGCCTTCCCTTCCAATCTCTCGATCCAGGTCGGGATTAACTACCTAGCCTAGTCTCCTGCGTATACTCATTCGACTAAACCTCAATTAAATTGGTTAGACTGATTCTCATACTCAAGACTAACTAAAATAATCTATCCTAACATGCCTTTACTACAGTTTCCCTCATCCCAACATATAAGAGAATTAGCTACTCATGTTATTAACTATGCTAACAAAGACGATTGAATATATGATGATAGACATAATAAAATCGTAATTAATAAGCATAAATAATAACACGCACTAATTAAGACGAGTAAAATAGTAATAAGGATGAAAACGAAAGTAAGAATAAAAGAGAGGAAGTAGATTACAATCTAGCAAGTCCGGCGTAAAGAACAATCCACGTCGAATAACCCGAATGTAAACTAAAGATTAAAAGTTCAGAACTAATGAAAGATTAATGTCTGCTAATTACTGAATGATTAAAACTGAATAATAAGTGCTCAATAACTAATGACGTAAATAAGAGTCATATATAGTGTATAACACGACTCTTAACCTAATTAAGCTTATGGACTTAAAGCCCGTAATAGAATCTACTCGATCGAGGGAAATAGCCACTCGATCGAGGCTTTTATTCATGGAAATCAGTCGATCGAGCATGTTATCTACTCGATCGACCAACCGGTAAATGGCTCCTACTCGATCGAGCAAAGGAAGTTACTCGATCGAGGTCTTCTGGCTTCAACTCACCTCGATCGACCAAATGCGTATTCGATCGAGGTCTTCTGGCATAATACATAGTAAGAGTCATGACTTTGGGCTTGATGATGAATGGTTTCACGCTTCCCAAGGCAAGAGCTCCTGTCCCGATTCTCCCATTCTCCTAAATGCATGCAAAGTGGACTGCTTTGGTTCGGTTTCTGCTACTATGCAGCTTGTACCTACAAAATGGTAATGAAAGTACAAAGTAGCCAAATAGGGGCATATGATGATATAATATCACCCAAATGACATAGAAATGCGTGCATAAATGGACTAAAAAGTCTATATAAAATACACGCATCAAACTTCCCCAAACCAAACCTTTGCTTGTCCTCAAGCAAACTAAATGCAACTAAATGGAACAAAATAAACCTAAGGGAATGAAGTAAGTCTCAGAGCTAGCCACAAGTCAATATTAAACCATTCAATGCACTCATTCAATCGCTACAAAGCTCAACACGAAAGTGAACGAATTTATACAATCTTGGAAATAAATTAGACTTTCGACCTTGCAAGACTCAACCAAATTCGGACTCTCACGGGTCACTCTTCTCTCAACAAGCAAATGGTAAGTAAATTTGTATAAGAAAGAGAGAAGAAAATATAGTCACTCACCTAGACTACGACCGACACAACATGCATTGCTAACTAACATGAAAGATGATTCAAGCACCGTACACACGCATAACCACCGTTCAAGGACAATCACGTATCGAACATTTGCAAAGATATGGATATGTGAGGCTAATTGGTAAGAAGGGCAAAAAAATTAATGGAAATGTGAGGGTAATTAGCCAAGCTAGTTCCTAACAAGACCGCAATATAACTCGTTCCATTCTTCCGATTATCAACATTAAGCTCAATGCCTTAACCAATATAGGCAAAAACAACACAAATCCCAAATAACGCCTCGACAAGATAATGATACGCATAGGAGGTGTAGAAAACAATAACTTCAGCCAATCAATTTTTCAATTTATTTTTTCATTTTTTCCTTCTTTTCTTTTCTTTTTCTTTCTTGGCTGACTGAGGAAACCACTCGATCGAGTAGAATGCGTCACTCGATCGAGGAATCAAACAACAAAATCTGCTCGATCGAGCTACAAGTTTACTTGATCGAGGCACTATTAAATACGTCTTTTTTTTTTCTCGCAAATACCCACTCCAATCAATGAAACGACCCAAAAACTGACACAACGGTAAAATATACCTCGACTACAAACTAGCTCGGCAAAGGTAGGCTAAGTTTAGGATGTAGTTAAGGGCAACAGGCAGATATGGCTATGTGTGGAGTTAATGGGGTAAAATGAGGAAAAGGGAGATGCAAATATTCTCACAACACGTGATACCGACCACAAACCCAATGCGTGCAGGCAATAAGAAATCAAAATTCATATACAAGCAAATGACACGAGATGTGGGGAGTAACTACTCTCATTCCTAGATGAACTGGTCATAGATGTCACCAGTTATAGGCTCTAAAATCTCAGAATATATAAGTAGTTTGCCAAAAAGTTGAGTCAAGTCTAATAATCAAATTTAAATTCCAAGACAAAATTCAATAGTTCACTACTTCGATTTTACTAAGTAAGTCAAGAAAGGTGCAAAGAATAGCATAAAATAGACTTGTAGTGCAATTTCATCATGAACAAGACTCCAATCCGACTCAACTATATGCAAAAATAAACGTGATATTTTTGATTTTTTCAAATTGTTCTAATTGACATGAATGTAAACGTGAATGCAATACAAATGCAAATGCAGACGCAAAAGGATGGAAAACACTTCCCCAAACCAAAACAGACAATGTCCTCATTGGCTAAAGCACAAAAGCATATAAGGGAAAGGGAAAAACAACCTAATACATGTTCCTAAGGAATAAAACATAAATGAAGAATGGAAAAACAAAAGGAACAGAAGCAACTCACAAAACAAAGGCTTCCATAAACCAGCATCAAACTGGGGGTCCATCGAGTAAAAATTCCACTCGATCGAGCACTTTTCCACATATAACCGCTCGATCGAGTAACTCTGTTTTGCTCGATCGAGCACTTTCGCAAATGCACAGCTTTCGGTTTTGAGCAACTGTTTTCCGCTTCTTCTCCTGCAAAACCGATGCCAACCGATACCAAAAAAAAAATACCAAAAATTGTTTAGCTGGAAAAGTGAATTGTCTATCTAAACTACGGATTATCACGTGATAGTCTATTTGTCTAATTGAAAATGCGATAAATTGTTTGTTACAATTTGCACGGGGTTGCAAACCCGGCTACCAACCAAATAGTTTCATAAGAAAGCCACCGTTTGGCCTTTGACTTGCGGAAATACCCTCAGCTGCGGTAAGTTCCGTCTTCTTCCTCCACACGTACGTTGGTTTCTTGGAGTCTAGCTCCACTTCGGAATCACTTGCGTACATGCGAGCTCCTTTGTCCTTCTTGGACTTCCTCTTCTTGACGTCGTCACGCGAACCTGGCTTTCCCTTTTCCAGCTCCAATGCTACTGATTTACTACCTGTAATGCAACACACAACAGCATGTTCCTCCAATTCGCTCCCAAGCTGGGGCGGAGGTGTTACGGTATCAATGGGGATATCACAGATAGGAGCTATAGGTTTGATAGGAACCGAAGCTGTGTCATGCGTGAATAAATCAGGTGTGATATCAGATAAGGGAAGTGCGTAGCATGGTGACACAAGCATAGGACCCTTACTAACATGAGACTGTGTGAAAACTAAATTCTCCCCACCTATTTGAAAAGTCAGAGTTTGCAACCCAACATCGATAACCGCTTGCGCAGTATGCAAGAACGGTCTTCCCAAAATGATTGGAGTGTGAGAATCCTCAGGTATATCCAAAACTATGAAATCGACCGGGATAAAGAATTTTCCTATTTGCACAGGAACATCCTTTATGATTCCTAAGGGTCGAGACAAGGTCCTATCTGCCATCTGTACCGTCATGTTTGTACACTGAAGCTTGGTAAAGCCTAACCGTTTGGCTAAAGACAAAGGTAAGACGCTAACTCTAGCTCCTAGGTCACATAACGCGTTGTCTATGAGATAGGTGCCTATATGACACGGTATAGAAAAACTACCTTGGTCAGACAGCTTAGGGGGGCTTTTGTTCTGGAGGAACGCAGAGCATTCCTCAGTCAACGCTACAGTCTCTATAGTATCAACCGACCTCTTACGCAAAAGAATTTCACGCATAAATTTTAGGTAAGAGGGTACCTTTAATAGGAGGTCTGCAAAAGGAACGTTCACCTTGAGATTGCGTACAATATCAGCGAACCGAGCAAATTCCTTCTCGACCTTAGCCTTCTTCAATCGACCAGGAAACGGAACTGGAATGCCAGGATTACCACGTTGCATATCCTTGACAATGCCATTGTTAATCATCCGCTTGCTTAACCCCTTCGAACGAGCTTCTCGCTCATGAAAACCCATCGATCGAGTATCTAAGTCACTCGACCGAAGATTATCCGAGCTTAAATTGCTCGATCGATCAGCTTCCTCGGTCACCTTATTCGATCAAGTAACCGGTCTCTCTCGATCGAACACTTGTCCATCAGAATCACTCGATCGAGCATCAACAACCTCTCGATCGAGTAACAAGCTTCCTGATTCACTCGATCGACTAACACCTATCTCTCGATCGAGTAGTTTCTCCTTCATTTCATTCGATCGACTAGCAATAACCTCTCGATCGATTACATTATCAGCAACAGTCTTCGTAACATCGGGATGCGCACCATAAATATCAGCAACTGTATTAGGACTGTCATAAGCAAGACCGCTTCTCAGAGTAATCATATTCAGCGTCTCCTTGTTCTTGTCAGTTTGAGACGGTAACTGCCCGGGTTGCCTAGTCGATCGAACTCCTGCCAATTGAGCAATCTGCGACTCCGAAAGCTTAATAGTAGCATTTGTTGCTTGATCAGTTTTGCTCATTTGGATAGCTAAAGCTTGGATCATAGACTTTAACTCCCCGATTTCTGCAATTCCTACAGATGAAGAACTAGCTTGCTGCGAAGATTTGATTTTCTGGAATCCTTGCTTGTGCGGCGGTTGATACGTCGGCTGTGGTGGTGGAGGTGTAGGATTTAAGACGTTCTGGCTTGTCCATCTCAAATTGGGATGGATATTCCCTTGATTGTAATACCCACCTCCTTGACGGTATTGTTGAAAGGAAAAGACTTGTTCCCTTTCAGCGAGACAGTCTATAGCCGTGTGACCAGTTTCGCCATACCTCTCGCAAGTAATCACATCACCCCGCTGCAACAAATGAACCGTCCGCTGGTTATGTTCAGCTTTCTTCTCCCATTTGTCGAGTCTGGCATTTAGTTTATCAAATTTTGCATCCATACCTTCAGAATCGATACTAGCTATCGTCCGTGTACCACTCCTCAGATTACCATATTCAGCACAATGGGTTGCCATCTCCTCAATCAGTTTCCAACCCTTATCATCATCTATTTCCTTCTGGAACCTCCCGTTTGACGCGGCATCTTGAATGGCTCGATGATCGTCATATAACCCGGTGTAGAACTGGTTACACAGAAACCACTGCTCGAACCCATGGTGAGGAACATACCTCACTAGCGTCTTGAATCGATCCCAAGACTCATAGAGATTTTCATGAACCGTTTGCTTGAAATTAGTAATCTGACCCCTCAAAGCATTCGTCCTCTGCGGTGGAAAATACTTCTTATAGAAAGCCAGTGCGAGTGTGGTCCAGTCGGTAATACCCAGATCTTCTCGATTCAAGTTCTTCAACTAGTCTTTGGCGTTATCATTAAGGGAAAAAGGAAACAGGAATTCCTTGATCTTGTCAGCTGTCACCCCTTTTGAAACCGGAATAGAAGAACAGTAGTCAGCAAAGGTCTCCATATGCTTCCTCGGATCCTCCCCAGCTACACCCCTATACTTGTCCTGCTGGACAAGCTTGATATAAGACGGACGAAGATCGAAAGTAGTTCCATCGTCGTCCGTTGTAAGTTTGAATCCTTGAGGTATACATGCAGCTGTAGGCTCAGAATGGCTAGCAATATTAGGCATCTTTGCTGGAATGGTAGTCTCAACAGTTAAATCTTCCTCGAAAATGAAGCTGTCAAAGGCGGATTCAGAATTACTCAAGTCTTCCTCCTGAATAGTCTTATCTAACCCTCTTTTCCTGCGTAGGAAGGTTCTTTCAGTCTCCGAATCAGCTTCCACTAATTCGAGCCTTTGGGACCTGCTCATACACAACTATAAAAAGAAAGATAAGAACAGTCTTAAGGAATTTTAATTCCTTAAGACGAGACAGAAATAAATAACAGAAATTTAAATTGCCTCCCCGTCAACGGCGTCAAAATTTGATGTAGTCGTTATACACCAAAAATAAAACCTAATTCTACTAACTAAGAAGATAGCGGAAATAGGGTCGATCTCCACAGGGAGGAAACTAATTAACTGTAATTTAAATCTATCAGTAACAATCTGGGGGTTTTGAAAAGGTTTTAACTTAACTAAATAAGATTAAAGGAAGAGAAGTAAAAGATAGAAATAAATAAGAAATAAATCAGATAAGAGAGAATATGCTAGGATTCGGTCCACTGCAGTATCGGCATCTACAGGTCAACTAAGTCAGTCAATCTATCAATGAGAAGAGCAATGGTTTTCTCCTCTCGGTCTCAAACCGCCCTAGGGATTTTCCTAATTAATTCTCTTCCTCTTAGGAGTCACCTATCAATTCTAAGCAAGCCTTCCCTTCCAATCTCTCGATCCAGGTCGGGATTAACTACCTAGCCTAGTCTCCTGCGTATACTCATTCGACTAAACCTCAATTAAATTGGTTAGACTGATTCTCATACTCAAGACTAACTAAAATAATCTATCCTAACATGCCTTTACTACAGTTTCCCTCATCCCAACATATAAGAGAATTAGCTACTCATGTTATTAACTATGCTAACAAAGACGATTGAATATATGATGATAGACATAATAAAATCGTAATTAATAAGCATAAATAATAACACGCACTAATTAAGACGAGTAAAATAGTAATAAGGATGAAAACGAAAGTAAGAATAAAAGAGAGGAAGTAGATTACAATCTAGCAAGTCCGGCGTAAAGAACAATCCACGTCGAATAACCCGAATGTAAACTAAAGATTAAAAGTTCAGAACTAATGAAAGATTAATGTCTGCTAATTACTGAATGATTAAAACTGAATAATAAGTGCTCAATAACTAATGACGTAAATAAGAGTCATATATAGTGTATAACACGACTCTTAACCTAATTAAGCTTATGGACTTAAAGCCCGTAATAGAATCTACTCGATCGAGGGAAATAGCCACTCGATCGAGGCTTTTATTCATGGAAATCAGCCGATCGAGCATGTTATCTACTCGATCGACCAACCGGTAAATGGCTCCTACTCGATCGAGCAAAGGAAGTTACTCGATCGAGGTCTTCTGGCTTCAACTCACCTCGATCGACCAAATGCGTATTCGATCGAGGTTTTCTGGCATAATACATAGTAAGAGTCATGACTTTGGGCTTGATGATGAATGGTTTCACGCTTCCCAAGGCAAGAGCTCCTGTCCCGATTCTCCCATTCTCCTAAATGCATGCAAAGTGGACTGCTTTGGTTCGGTTTCTGCTACTATGCAGCTTGTACCTACAAAATGGTAATGAAAGTACAAAGTAGCCAAATAGGGGCATATGATGATATACTATCACCCAAATGACATAGAAATGCGTGCATAAATGGACTAAAAAGTCTATATAAAATACACGCATCAGTGGGTATACATGGCTGCGAACTGTAGCCTAAAATCAATTGGAGATATGTGTGCTGGAATAACCTGAATAAACCTAGAACTTTTTTTATTTACTGGGCATATAAGCAGAATAGACTGATGACTAAAGACAAGCTAATTAGGATGGAAATGCAGGTGTGTATTAATGTTGATGACACTCACCCTCATTTGTTTCATGAATGTGAATATAGCAAGGGATGTTTCACTGTTCTTCAGGATTCGCTTAAGGTATCCCTCAACAGTCAGGAACTTGTTTAGTGGTATAATCAATCCAGGAATAGAACTAGATATCAGAGGAAGTTCATTAGTGCTTGTCATGTTGCTTTCATTTATGACATTTGGAAAGTTAGGAATGAAGCAAGAATCAGAATGGTAATGAGAAGTCCTTTATCTCTGATTTCCCGGGAATGCAGGGATGTCAAGACTCGACTATTTTTTATTAACAACAATATACTTAGCCTCAATGATAGACAATGGATTGAAGATAGAGTTTGATATTGTAATTGTGTTACTTTGATTGTCTTTGAAATATTATTTGTACCGAAATACCATGATGTAATGATGCGGTTTTAATGATATATATACTTACCTTTCACCAAAACAAACTTAAAGGTCCAAAATACAAAACAAGGTTGGTGGACTACAAAGTAAGATAACTCCTCTAGACTATACTATATAAGTCCTCGTTCGCGTCCACACCCCTCGTCATAGTCCCGGGTCCTCTTTAAATCAATCAATGGTTCATGCTACAATTCTACTCGCCACACGCCGGAAATATTATATGACTCACAGTACAGAGACAACAACCAAATTCCAAAACACCATCAGTTAACATATACATAATCAATAATGAAGACATTTATAAAAAAACCATCACATACATTTGGTGCCATCGAGTAGCGCACCCTACTCACCAACTGTGTCCAGGGCACATCGAAGACACCATGGGCCCTACCGCAGTAGGTTACACCCAGACCCAGGTCATAAACACGTGAACTGTCTCTTGCATGGTGGGACAATGAAGAGCGACCCCAATAATCTATGAAGATGATCCCCACAATCGCTTTATATCAATAACCACTCTCACACCAATGAATCACAATCACAATAGTCATCCGAATCATAGCCACATACCACAACATTCAATCAAAATCAATCATATATACATTAACTGAGTAGGATTCGCCTACCTTTTAGCATTTCAAGCAATCTTCCCCATATAGCAGTTTAGACACATGAAGCACATCCAATGGAGTCCAATAGCACATCTGTAACAACCGCAAATGTACCCTATTTTATTTTAAAAATATTATACGGATACTAGTTAGCGTAATTTTGGATTCAGTTTAGAACTTAATTTCCGTGTCTAACTTAGAAAATCCGAGTTCGTATTCGGACTCTACTCGAAATTTCGTGCGGGTTACCCCTTAAGCCGCTTTTGGGCTTTTTCCCCCATATTTTTCCACTCACTCACCCTTATAACCCTAACTCCCTCATTCATTTTTCCACTCATCTTCTTCCTCACCAAGTAACCAAAACCCTAACCCCATTTTTGATCAAACTCAAATTCATCACTACTCCTTCATTACTCACCCAAATCCTTTAATTTTTTTTTATCATAATCTTCCCCTTTTATCGTCCTCTATCTTGTTTGATAATAAAATTACCTTTTTTCTCATTTTCAATTTATCCGTCTTTCTCAAAGGTGAATTATATTCACCTTTTGTTATCTTTTTGTAGGTGGAGACCTTCAAGACCCCGACAAAGATTACTACCTCGTGGAGGAGGACCTAAACGACGATTGAAGACGCAAAAAGGTAATGGTGAAGGGTTACTCGATATCAATTCGTACTTTAAATGCTTTACTTGATGTTTACCAAATGTCTAGTGATAATTATTAGATACTTAATATAGTTTGATGTTAGGATTGGTGCTGGAATTGAATATGTAGCTATGGAATTTGTATTGGTTAATGATTGTTGATAGTTGTTGATGATTATTGATGATTCTTGGTGATGTGTGATGATTCTCGTGTACATGTTGTCCCAGCCGGCCGACCGGCTGGGAGTTGGCTGATGTGAAATTTGTGTTTCGAAATCTATTTCGTACTATGTAAAACTCAGCCGGCCGACCGGCTGCCGAACAGCCGACCGGCTGAGACACTCCTATCTTTCCTCTTATTCTCAAATAGTATATGGTCCCAGCCGGGTAGCCGGCAGCCGGTCCCCTTGACCGGCTGGAACACCTTGTATTTTTAATAATTATTGATTGTTGCTAAAGTGCCAGCCGGGCAACTAGCGGCCGGTCACTTTGATCGGCTCGCACCACCTGGATTCTTCTTTTAATTCTTTCCTTATGTTCTCATTTATAATAATTTGTACAGTTCGTTTATCGTATAGATTCACGTAATAGCATTAATATTCATGTTTAGAATATATGATACCCCACTCGCGTATATCGCATGTTTTGTGACGGTTTTTGATATGTTCCCTTTTGAGTCGGTGTTACTTATGTTTTGGCTTGAGCACTAATTGTTAAGTGATATGAACTCTCATTCCTCCGTTATACCTCCTTGCTCGTTAGACTGAGATGTCGGAACGAGTAGATGTATCTCTAATACTTGTATGCATGTTTTAGTGGAGATATGACGACGTTGTTGGGAGGCGAACGCTATGCGTTGATCGACCCGGCCGTCAAATGTCGTATCTTTGCAAGGTGGTGTCATTGCATGTAGCGCACCGCTTGTTTATGATGCTTGTGCTCTTTCCGCCTCTTTCGTGAAGTTTGACCGAATTTGGGGTACTCGGTGATGCGTGTATTTTATATAGACCTTCTAGTCCATTTATTGCACGCATTTCTATGTCATTTAGGTGATATTATATCACTATATGCCCCTATTTGGCTACTTTGTACTTTCATTACTATTTTGTAGGTACAAGCTGCGTAGTAGCGGAAACCGAGCCGAAACAGTCCACTTTGCTTGCATTTAGGAAAATGGAAGGAACGGAACAGAAGCTCTTGTATGGGAAAGCGTGAAACTGCTCGCAATCAAATCCAAATCCATGTCCAACACTGCACGATAGGCCAAAAGACCTCGATCGATTATATATTTGGTCGATCGAGGAGCGTTGAAGTAAAGAGTTGCTCGATCGAGTTGTCCTGTGCTCGATCGAGTGGTTGCTGCTGAAAAGTTGCTCGATCGAGTAGAATTGTTACTCGATCGAGTGATTTCCTCCAATAAAGTCCCCGATCGAAGGGTATTTTCCCTCGATCGAGTAGAATCTATCATGGGCCTTAAGTCCATAACTTAATTAGGGTTTAGAGTCGTGTTATGCTTATTTAAGACTCTTATTTGTCGTCATTAGAATGCTATCATGCGGTGATCCATGATCATCACCACTTAGCTTCTAGTTTCTGAACTCTCTTTTAATCTTTAGTATTCATTCGGGTTATTCGACGTGGATTGTTCTCTACGCCGGATTGCTAAGATTGTAAACGACTTTCTCTCTTTTACTCTTACCTTTATTTTAGTCTTAATTACTACTTACTCTACTTAATTGCTGTGTTGTTATTATTTATGCTTATTAATTACGATTTTATTATGTCTATCGTCATATGTTCAATCGTCTTTGTTAGCATAGTTAATAGCATGAGTAGCTAATTTTCTTGTATGTTGGGATGAGGGAAACTGTAGTAGAGGCATGGTAGGATAGATTATTTTAGTTAGTCTTGAATATGAGAATCAGTCTAAGCAATTTAATTGAGGTTTAGTTGAATGAGTATACGCAGGAGACTAGGCTAGGTAGTTAACCCCGACCTGGATCGAGAGATTGGAAGGGAAGGCTTGCTTAGAAT
>JAIUZE010021345.1:0-19172 GCA_022085475.1 Heliosperma pusillum | reverse complement strand
TTTCATGCAACGGAAAGGTAAGCCAATGGTCGAAACACCAAAAAGAAAAATTATACAAATGACTTGGACAAAGGAAGTAGCAACCTTTGATAATAAGAAGTGACACGTGTGTCCATAGTATAAAATATCGACCATATTTATAGCAAAGTGCACAACAATGGAGATTGAGACACAAGACAGACTCGAAGAACGTATCAAACCAGAATCTAATACTATGTCTATGTGTGCGTGCAGCCCGTCTTGCTTGTGACGGTCACGAGTGTGTGACTCTCACAACCCTCTCCCACTTGCCCTCCCACTTGCTGCTTTGTCTCACGTCACAAGCTTGTGACGGATTTTGTCGGTCACAAATGGGAATTTGTGGTGTCCGTGTACATGTCCGAATCTCAAAACATCATATTTGTCGTATATAGAAGTGTCAAAGTATCATACCCATTTCCATATGTTATGGTGTGGACATAGGCGTAGTTTCAAACATGGCCGATGAGCACAACACTGATTTGCTACCAAAATATGAATATTTTAATGGTTACTGTGATCAAATTTTGGGGAAATTCAGCCGCATTTATCCCACAAAGAGCCAACAACCCGAGAGGCCACAGCGATCAATTTTGCGTAGAAGTATCAAACCAAGATTTAACACCAATGGGTACATGTATGCGACATAATCTGAGAGTCTAAATAACTTAAATAGGAGCATCTAATAAGCAAGCAACGCCATCTTTACACTCAAAAGAATGTACTAATTTAACAAAACACGAGATTCAGGAAGAAAGCATTACCGCATTCTTTCACAGAGGCGGACCAACGCATCAGAGCTGGTTCGGTATGCAACATCCTCAACCAAAGCAGCATTTTGAAGATTGAGACCCTCAGCAATCCTGAATTCACACAAATCCCTTAGAGAACATGCATCAGTCAGCACAGCTGAATGTCCCCCGCCAGCAGCAAGCTTCCGCACTTCTCCAACACACCTGCAAATGTAACTTTATGTAGGCAACCTGAATTCATCCTCAAAAGGTGCACCAGAGAAACCAAACATGTTTATCCATAAAATTTATGGTTGCATTGTTGGTCTGTTTTCTTCTAATGATTACCATCATTGCAGATACCGTAAACCTTTCTATTAATAAGATAGTAGTAGTTAATTTCCCTAGTCAAATTTAAACCTTACCAATCAACCGGAGAAGGGTACCAAGCATAAGTAGAGCTACCATTCGCTGCCTGTCCATAGCTATTATAGCCCCATCCATGGATCCTCCCATCTGAGGTAGATATAAGTGTATGAGAATGGCCACAAGCAACTAGTTCCACCCCACTTGGGATCACCAATGCTGGAATATTACGAAGCATTACTTGAGTATCTTTGAAAATGAAAGATGCTGAGCATGCTTGTGGACCAATGCCTAGCTGCCCAAGTTGACCACCGCCCCAAGCATAGAGAGCTCCCTTTGTGTTGACTGCACAAGTATGTACACCACCACAGGCAACAGTTTTAACAAATATCCGCTCGAGAGCAACCACTCGTCTGGGTAACACTTCCTTATCTTCTGATTGAAGAGAAGAATGTCCTAGTTGTCCCATGTTTCCAAGGCCCCAGGTATAGCTGTCATGGAAAGCATAAAGACTGTTAGGACTACTATCTATTTATGTCTAATTATGCATCACATAGAAAATTTTACCCTTGTATCTAAGTTGCGTACTCATGCCATATGGACATAGACAGGACGAACCTTATAAGACCTAGAGTTCTCGGACACCAGATAGTTTTAATATTTGTGCATTTACCCAATTTTTGTGAGTGAAAAAGGTTATAATTTCCAATGATAATACCGTTAACCACGCCCAATTAGATCGGAAACAAACTTTACGGGTGTGAACCCTTGTCAAGATAAAATCGAAAATATAACTCGAGCAAAGGAAGGCCTTTAGATCACTTACACCTCACCAGTCTCTGATATAGCAGCCGTGTGATATTCCCCGCACGATACTTGTGTGATTTTTACAAGCTCGGGGGATTCATCAAGGTGTTTTGCATATGCTTTAAGGATTCCGGGTCCCTGTAGTCCATCACAAGAGAAACCTCTGCCAAGTTGACCAAGTTCATTGTAGCCTGTTGAATACCAGAAGACTAATAAATACAAATTCCCAAAAACATCTACATAGATGTCAGGGAACCATGTCCATATAATACTTTATCGAATATCTCGTGCAGCAAACATTAATTACATGAACCCTAAATCCCAATCACAGAGAGGGCACCAAAGAGGCACAAAAAGATAACAGATTAAAAGCCATGTCAAATACACGGAAACCAAAGTGAACATTACCCCAAGATTGAAGAACACCCTCCTCAGACAAGGCCACTACATGAACAAATCCACAAGAAACTTGACGTATAACCTGTCTCAGAAGCAAGAAATGAAACTTAAAAATGTATGACATGTGCTGAAAAGAACTGCTTTCAGTGCTTTGAAAAGTTAAACACGGAGTAAAGACAGAGTCCGAAGCAAGGAGGAGGGCGGTCAACTCAGTGATACATTATTCATTCTAAAACCTAAAATGGTAATGGTAATTTGATTTACAAGCTCACAGGAATTTTTTTTTTAAAATAAAAAGAACCAAATCTTCCTATCCAGTATAGTTCATATTTGGAAAAGTACACACATATAAAAAGGAACGAAGGGGTAGAAATTACCCTTAATAGAAGATGGATACGATCATACAGTTACCTCAGTGAGATAAAGATATCTCACTCCTAAATCACATACATAGACATACAAAAAATATATTTTTTGGATTTTTTAAGCAATTAAGTCAAGTCCAATTGTAACATTACGTAGAGGAACATGAATAAATTATACCGTGTTTGGTGTGAAGGCTCCCCAAAATAAACGAGGATAATCTGATTTCTGCAAGGACAGGATAATGGAATCAATAAAAGATAACAAGAAAAAGATGACGATAATAAATAGAGCAACGAAATAGAAAAAGAACTAAAAGAATCACCTGATTCTGGCCCCAAACCCAAAGTCGGCCAGTTGATAATGTTCCATCATTTTCACGAGGCTCTGCAATAGCTGCGGTACAATTTGCTCCGCAAGCCACGGATTTCACAAACTCATTCTCTAATTGCTCTACTCTCTTTGGCCTTTTCCTACTTTCCTCAGTCCCATCCCCTAACTGGCCAAAGTCATTTGCTCCTGCCAATGATACAAAATATGTTTAGCAAGTTCCCGCAATAGTTGCAAGTTTTGCAACAAAAAGCTCAATTGCATAAAATGCTCGACTAAAAGTGAGTATGTCTAGCATAGGACACATTGTTCATTAACATATTCATCATCACCATTAATCACAGAAGAAACTATATAGTCTCACGGAAACTCTACCACATCACAAGAGTACAAAACGACCACCAGAATCCCATGCACCATAATTCATTAAATACTAATGTTTTATAACAGCTTTTAAAACAGTTATTACTAAAATGATGATGCATAATGTCAGGCAGACTGCTCTTTACAATAAAAAAAAAACATAACATTTCCAATATTAAGATCTAAAATCCTCACAATTAGATGCTACTGACATTCCTCCCACCTCATATCAGAATCCGGGCCATCTAATGGAATTGAGAGGTCATGTACAAAATGTCAAGTTGAGGCCCCAACTAATACAAAATACAAAATTTATATGTCTATAGGAGACCGCAGGTATAAATGGTTATCAACCTGACAACTCACCTTGAATAAATAAGTAGGCACTAGGTTGTAGAATGTAGTAGTATATAAAATTTTATCCAACGCAGCTTTTTATTTTAAACTACAAAACTAAAGGATCTTGAGGGCCCTCGTCGTTTTTATGCCCTGTTCTTATTTACTGATGGGCATCCTAACAACCAGTCATGTCTCATGTCAAGTGATCTAAAAGGAAATACCATGGTAACAGCTCGAGCTACAAAGATGCAATCAATAACAGAACAATATGAATAAAATTTATATATAATCCCCCCAACATAGAAGAACATAGGAAGAATTCAGAGGTTACACAGGAGAGTTCAAAACTGGAGGAGAAAAAGATCTGAACCCCAAGTAAAAAGAGATCCATCAGAGGCCACAGCGGCAGTATGCTCTCGGCCACAAGCAACATCCAGCCAACGAGTACTGATCCCAGCTGGACATCCAAACAGCTCAGGTGGCAGCTGCCTCGGAATTCTTAATTTCCGATCCTTCTCTCTCCTCCCCGTTTGTCCACGTTGGTTGTAACCCCACACATATATGGCACTTTTTGTTGGCAACTTTTTAGATTTTGACTCTCGCAACAATTCATCGATTGCCATTTCTTATTGCAACAAAGGGATAATCTTTAACAACCCTGGTAACGAAAAGAATCCGACAAAGCTTTGGTAAGTCCATGCTCTCAACCAAGATGGAAACTTTTTTTGTCATGGATCAAAGCATCAAACTTATGTACATTGATTGATCAAAGATAATTAGGCTTCTTTCAAACCGACAGTGGAATTCCTTTTACTATGCCTCTAAAAATCATACATTATCGATTGATAGCTAGTCAAATTACAAAAATATTGAACTACGTCAGTCCTCACATATGCACATAAATACAACTGGAGCAATCAATATCAATAATAAAATTTGAGGTATAAATTGTAAATTACGCTTGCTTGCGAAATAATTGTCCATTAACCTGTTAAACAAGCAAGCACTCTTATTTCTAAATTAAGCAACATTTGAAACCCCCAAATCAATTGCAGCATAATACAAATGGGAAATGGGAAATGAAAACCCTAAATCACATTACCCCAAATTCCAATTGTTCATAACAAAAATCCGCAATTCATCATCATAATCATACGAAAATAATCTCCACTAAAATGAATTTCAGTTGATTTTTCCTCTGTATGGCTGAAGTTCCAACCTTTACGAGTTTAGCTCAACATGCAACATAAATTAAAAGAAAATACCACAAACTCGACAAATATGAACAAACAAAAAGTCAACAAATTGACAATCAGCGCAAAAGAAAAGTAAATAAAGTTGAAATTACCAAAGAAAAGAGGAAATATGCAATGTAATAGTACAATATTAACAAGATTAAAGTAATTAATTAACCCAGAAACGAACAAACCAAAGCAGTAAATTGGGTGAATGAATACGAAAAGACGTACCTTTTGCGTTGGTTGTAATCAAGAATTTGAGAATTCAAACAAAAAGTGATATAATTTCAGGCAAAATGGTAAAATTATGGATAAAATAATTACAGGAAATTTTATAAAAATGTTTAAAGAGATTCCGACAATGAGGGGATCTTGCAAGTGGTCGGTGCTCCTGTCCTCAACTCCTGAGAATTTATAACAGCTACCCAACAAAATATCATCTCATGGCAAAAAAAAAAATACTTCGTATAAGTTTGACGCAAATTCTCGTTCAAGACGGTCATTATCCGTCACAAGCTGAATACAGATAGTGTTCTCACAATATATAAGGCAAATGAATACCCCATTTGCGCTCTCACTTACATATTATGAGAGGAGCATTTTCAGCTTGTGACGGATATTGTTCGTCTTTAGTGAGACGAGCCGTACATTTGGAGAAATAATAGAATAGAATGGTACAATTATACCAAATTTAATTTAGACTATATGCATTTTTCAAGACCATCTTAACTCTTAAGTTTTTGAGTTTTATAGCATTTTTATTATTCTTTTTTTTTTACGTATTCGTTTACGGTGTCTCTCTAAAGATGAAATTGTTGATCACTTACTTCGCAATTGTCCGGTTTCGACGGAGATATGGTTGCAACTTGGAGATTATGCATCAATGCATCATTAGAGGAATTTTATACGAAACTTTTTCACTCATGGGCGTAAAAAAATGATAGTATTGGCTCAGCTCTAACAAGTAACAACTACTAATCAATCATATTTGCAGTAACGTGTTGGTGGTTATGGTGGTGGAAGACCAATGTAGTGTTTGGCAAAGAAGGGGGAAATTCGACAGACCCTGTCAGTTTGAAAGTTCCTTCAAGCATTCAATCTATTTTCTATCTTTATTCCGAGTCCATGTACTTCTCGTATTGAACGTTATATTAGATTGGCATTCTCCACCTCATAGTTGGTTATGTTTAATACAGATGGAGCTTCATGTGGTAATCCGGGCTAGCTGGAAGTGGTGATCTCATTCGAAACGACTCGGGTAATTTTTGCTCGCTTACACCTTATCTTGTGGTATTTGCACCTCTATGAGAACCGAGATGAGGACATTGGTGGTAGGTTTAGAGCATGTGAAATCGCTTGGTCTAACCAAAGTTCTCATTCACATGGATAACAAAACTTGACTTATGTTTTTCCGTGATGAACAACTTTTAAGCAACAAACTTCGCTCTCGTCCTAAAATGCAAGGAGCTGATTAATATGGATGGATGGGAAGTCCAAATTGATCATGTGTTTCGTGAATCCTATCGAGCTGCAGATTGGGTCGCCAGCAAAGGATTCCACTCTTCCCCTACGACAACCTTCTTTGACATTCCGCCTGAGGGACTTCGGTCTGTTTTTTTGTGAAGATGTGCTAGGTGTTGCTTTCCCTCGTTTAGTACCTAGTTATTTTCGGGGTTTGTTCCTCTTATATATGTACCCAAAAAAATTAGTATTTTGTTTAACGTCAAAAATCAAATAACTAAACAAGAAGATCAATTACCTAAACTCAAATTAATGCATGAGTAATTTGTAACTTTGTAAGCCCATTTATTTGAAGGTGCTCGATAATTTTATCTCATAAATTTTACAACAAAACTCATATATTGAGCTATACTACCAATTGTAACACAACCACTAATATAATCTTCTTGTTGTCATCTCATTTTCTCACGAGTAAATATTGATTTTATCCATTATCCATCCATTACCTTATAAAAAAGGGAATAATTGTCAACTTAGAGCATCTCCAATGGTTGGAGAAAAGAACTTGCTTGTAAATAAAAAACATTTTAAACTACTTGCTCAACCATTGGAGTGAGCCACATAGACTAGCTCAATTTGAGGTACTAGCTCCATGGAGCTACTAGCTCAAATGAACTCATAAGGAAAATAAGTCCATTAAATGAATACAAGTGGGTCCATTTTAGCCAAAATTGTAGTAGCTTACTATTGGAGGAGTTGTTACTTAAATGTGTTGTAGCTTAAAAATATGATGTGGAAAGTTAAGTTAGTAAGATCGTTGCTTACCATTGGAGATACTCTTATGTTAGACTTTGCGTAACATCGGCAATTTATCCTTTCACCTTCGGGTAACTTTAGTTTTAGTTTTGCCCACTATGTAGGTTGATCTTCAAACTACATTACCACCTTTGTAGTACATAATAATAATACACACATTCTCTCTCTAAAATTAGAGAGAGCTTACCTCTCCTTTTGCGAGAGCTCTCTCCTCCTTCTTTTGTCTTCTTGTGCAATGTCGTTTATTCCTGTTTCTTTCTCACCTTGCTTGCTTCTTCATCTTCTCCAAGCATTTCTATTGGGTTTACTCGTCTTCCTATGCTTCTTTCCAATTTTCAAGAAATGCACATCTGCAAAAAAAACACTTCTAATCATTACAACTAGGTTATCCAATAGGATTAAGGGACGATTATGGTCTCAAACCTACTAACCAATGGTTCATCTTTCTTCTGCCAGTCACTTTTCTCTAAAGTTGCTGGGTAATGCTATTGAATGCATCTCCTTCTCTATTTAAGCTGAACATTTATTGCAGTTTTCATTCATCAATCTCACAATCATATCCCTTACATACATTTAATACTCAAAGCATCTTTGTTCTTAATCTTATTGGTTATATTCACTATGGAGAATATTTCTGGAAGGCTTCATCACAATCATGAAACTCATCATGAAAACTCTGAACCACATCGCAATATATACAATCAGCAACCCTTCCATGCAACATACCCTAATGCAGAGCTTTAATGGTCTTTTCAAGGTGGTTTCCCAACACTGTACCTAGAATAGTACGATTTCCTTATGCTGACATATGGGTAAGAATCTGTGGTTTACCATTTGAGTATCAGAATATGCATACTGTAAACATCGCTGGTCACCTGTTAAGTGATCATTTTGAGGTTGAATCTTTTGATTTAGCACCAGCCAATGACTATCTGCGAATCAAGGTGCGTATTTTTCTAAATGAACCCTTAGTTCCAGGGTTCTTTATTGCATTAGATGGAGGCTATCTAGTATGGTTTCAGTGCAGGTATGAAGAAATTTTCAAATACTGTATTAGATGTGGTAAAATTGGTCATAGTGGTGCTTGTTGTAGAGAAAGTATAATGACTATAGTATCAAGCGTCAATGGTATGCTTGATAGAGTCACTGCTAAAGGTTTCCATGTATTCCAAGCTCAAAGTAATCACACAATGTTTAATCTGGATTTAAGGGCAACTCCTTCTACTTCTGTAATAACCCGAAAAATATAATAATAATAATAGTTCTATTTTTTTCTTTACATCTTAAGATAAGGTTAATTGATGTCACTCAAACCAATTGATAAACTAAGTGACGTTAGTTTTGTAAGTTAGCTTTCTTAGTAGTTAAGAAAGATGTTGTAAAATTCAACTTGATTACTAACTTGATAAGCCGACCTTAAATTTGGCTATAAAAGGCCTAATAGTCATGTTGATAACACATATAGAAATAAGAAGAAAAAAAATGAGAGATGCCAGAATACAAATATATCTCATCGACGTGTAGTTATTACTTTATATATACGGGTTAAGGTATGATTTCAGGACCCTTTGTCGTTATAATTATTTGGTTACCGTCTTATACATAAATAAAATAAGAGGATAGTATAAGTAATTGTTTATATTATTTTATCCGTAAGTTTTGTAGTAGAGCCGTTATATTATAATGCTAGTATGGTTTAAGGACCCCATAGCGTAGAAATTAATAATTTCAGATGACATTATAAGTCATTGTTTATAAAAATAAGGAGTGTAGGTTTCATATTATTGTTATTTTACTACTTACATGTTATATTAACGTCCATTATACTATAATATTGTTATGTAATGTTGTTATGCTCATTTTTCTATAATGTATATTTGGCCAATTGTAGCATTCGGGATACGATTACAGGAGAGGGATGACATTACAAATTTAACCTGTGTACATGGAAGGGAGCACGGCTCCATGATATGAGAACTACGGTTCTGGTTATTACTGGTGAAAGTGCCAGGGGGTTACATAAATAATTATATGGTCTTGTGTACATGGAGGAGGGCTTAGCTCAGGGGAGTAATTACTCCGTAATGTATCTCACTTCAGTAATGGTAGACCGCTATTACTCTGAAATGAATTGCATACTGATATGACAAATTGTGCATGTCTATTTAAAAATGAATGGATGATACTCATGTGGCAGCATATTATTTATATGTGAGACATAAAAGAGATAAAATAGTGAAATGATAGCCTAAGGCCGGTGGAGGCAACCGGAGTCATACTCAGCATGTGGTTGGCTGATTCCGTTACTTTCATTCTTTTTCAGGTACAAGTATCAGGGAGGGTCAAGTGTGAGGATTTCATATAGTAAATATTCTAAATAAGCCGTATAAGATGTATAATTCAATTAAATAGAGTTTTTAGTTTTAGATTTTTCAAGTGTATTTATATCTTTATTGTAAAAGCCTTGTATTTTCCGAAGGGGAAATACGGAGATGACGCCCTGTAATTCCGCTGCCATTATTAATAATAAAAAGAGCTATTTTGAGCTGCATGTCTATTTTTCAGGGCGTTACAACTTCTAAATTTGTTAACTCAAAGATTAGATTAGGAAAAAATAATTCTGCTGATGATAGGTCAAGATATGGCAACAATGAAGAAGAATTCATTATTGATTTTGATTTGGGAACAACTCCTGGGGGTAAGGTATATCCTGGTATGCGTTTTTCTGTAACATCTCAGCCATTTGGTGGTCTTGTCCTTTTTAATATTGATGCCAATGTAGGAGGGGGTTCCAAGTTCCAACAATCCTACAAATACTGCTCTCAATGGATCTGGTAATATTGGGCAATCTGCTACCACGCATCAGGAAAATACTGACTCAGAACCCATGAATGTTGAAATACCTCCTGAAGTTCCTTAAGCAAACCCACCTGTTCCTGTAGCTACAGTTCCAGTCATCAGTTCTGCCAGTGTCATTCCAAGTGGGGATCCTTATCTGACTTTTGTAAATCATCATGGGCAACCATATAGGTATGACAGAGATCGTCATATTCAAGAAATTATTCTTAATCGTGTGGAAAGAGACTTTGATTGGGCAAGAATGGATGATGATAATAGGGGTTACAATCAAACTTTTGATCCCCCTCCTCATTTTAATTCTGAAAATGCTACTCACACCACCAACTTTCATCATTCTGATGGTCCTACTGCTCAGGAGGCTCAAGCAGATTTAGATTATGAAAATGCTCTTAATAATGCAAATAATTTCATCAACATTGAAGACTTATCTTCCTCTAACTATTCTACTCCTGAATGGCCCTTCCATAGCTCTGAATCTGATTTTGCAAGCACAGAAATGGTGACTGGGGATGATGCTGAGGAATGCAGAGACATTTCTAGCTTGAATCTCAATCTAGGCCCCCTACAGAACTATGCTGATACCATCATCATTACTATGACTAACAATTCTGAAATTATATGTGTGCAGGATTCTGATGTTCTTGTACCTATTCCTGCTCAAGCTAAAGGCATTTCAATCAAGGCAAACTCTGCAAATGCTATCTTACAATCACAAGCCTCAATTATTTTCTCTTCAGATGAGGTTACTGCTGTAGTTTCTAAGCATACGCGGAAGAGAAAGAGCTGCTCTGACCATGGAGAAGGGCACCTCCCAAATGATGCAATCCTTTCTCTAGGTCATGCTAAGGCTTATCTAACTCACCTGGCTAAAAAGCCATGCTATTCTGCTAATGAAAGTACTACAAAAATAAAGGTTGGGATTTATGGTTTTTGTATTAAGATAAGTGATGAAGATTCTGAATTTATTCTGGATGATAATGATCAGGAAGAAGTCACTGGGCCATTACCATTTAAGGTGCTGGGTGTTGCGGAGGTTGACCCAACTCAACCTCCTTCGGCTCCATGATAAGACTTTCATGGAATTGTAGGGGTCTTAAAAGCTCGCTTTCCCCTACGATTGCCAAAATAAAAGCGATGCTTGCTACTAAGTACTATGATTTTATGTTTTTATTAGAAACAAAATGTAAAGTGGAGCATGTTAATCCTCTTTTTCGGGCAGGTGGTTTTGTTAAAACTTTTGGTGTAGATGCAATAGGTTCGTCTGGGGGCCTATGGGTTGGTTGGAAAAACAACTCTAAGTGGAATGCATCTTTGTTTGTAAAAATTTCATCATTCTAGTAGTTAATGAAAATGCTATTTCAAGTTGGTATTTGGTGCTTTTCTATGGTGAGCCAAACTTAGAAGCTAGATTGCCAGCCTTCAATGAATTAGATCAATGGATACAATCATTCAATAAACCTTATATCATATTAGGAGATTTCAACCAAGTAGAGTACAAAAACGACAAATTTAGTAAGAAAAAATGATATATCCAAGGTGCAATGCAATTTAGTAAATGGAAAATTGATTACAATTTGATTGACATTCCATTTAAGGGTCCTAGATTTACTTGGTGTAATAATCGTAAAGGTTTAGCGCGGGTTTATGAAAGAATTGATAAAGCTTATGGTTCGAAGGATTGGTTTCAACTCTTTCCTAACACAGGTCTCAAACATTATCCTATTCAGATATCGGATCATGCACCCATTGAATGGGATTTCAATCTTATAAAAACCCAAAAGAGGAGGCCATATAAAGTAGATTCCTGGAGCCTTGAAAATAGTGAGTGTTTGTCGCTCATCCGAGGAAATTGGAATATCTTCTTATGTGGCTCGCCCCAATACCGTTTAGCTAGGAAGCTGTCTATTATAAGGGGTAAAATAAAAAAAATGGACACTTGATAGAAAGGCTTTATGGAAATCTAAATGGGAGGATTTTGACAAAAAACTTGAAAATGCTATGGATGCTACTTTAACTTCGGGAAATGAGGTCTTTCATGAAAATGTAAATAAGGAGGTTACTGAATTTGCTAAGGCATCATCCCTCTACTGAAAGCAACGTGCGAAATTAAAATGGAATATAGATGGTGACACAAATACCAGATTCTTCTTCAATTGGGTTAAGGGTAGGGTTGGAAGCAACTTTATTAGCTGTATAAAGGATGATAATGGAGTATGGACTTATGATCAGAAAGTTATTGGTGAAAATATTCAAGTCTTTTTCAATCACCTATATAACCCGGAAGTTTTGGTAAGCGCAGCACAAGCAACTACATCGCACCATTTACATGTATTGGAAAAGGTTCGTGTGAAAGTACGGGATGATGACATTGACTATCTAAATAAACCTTTTATGGGGCAAGAGGTAAGGAAAGCGGTTTTCCAGTTGGGAGCTCTAAAATCTCCGGGCCCTGATGGTTTTCCGGCTATATTCTATCAAAAATGTTGGCATACCATTCAGGAAGATGTTACTTCTGCTGCTATTTTAATCCTTAATCAAGGTAATATCTTGGCCGAATTAAATAGAACATTTATTACACTCGTACCAAAATGTGATGCTCCTCAAAAGGTAGAAGATTATAGACCCATAAGTCTATGCAATGTTATCATGCGCATTGTTACTAAATGTATCTCAAATCGTCTATCACGTGTTATGACCTATCTTATAAGCCCATTCCAAAATGCTTTTGTTAAGGGGCGAAATATAGGTGCTAACATTCTTATTGCTCATGAGATTATTAATAATATAAATAATCATAAGGTTGGAAAATGTGGAAGATTCGCCTTTAAAGCAGACATGAGTAAGGCTTTTGATCGTATTAAATGAGATTTTCTTGAAGCAAGTCTAAAACAATTCTGATTTCCTTCTCAACTCACCAAGCTTATTATGAGTTGCGTTACATCGGTATCATATGAAGTCTTATTAAATAGAACACCAATGAAGCAATTTAAACCCAAATGTGGGTTAAGACAAGGTGATCCGTTATCTCCCTTCTTATTTATTCTATGTATGGAAGTTCTCTCACAAAATCTAAGTGCTGCTCAAGAGGATGGTTTTATTCATGGAATCTCCCCTGGAAGAGGAACGCCTGCTATATCTCATTTATTCTTCGCTGATGATTCCATTTTTTTCATACAAGATAAGGAGGATGCAATTATTCGATTAAAGGGAATTCTTAATGATTACTGCAGAGCGTCAGGATAAGCTATAAACACAAATAAATCAGGGATCATTTTCAGTCCTAGTACGGCATTATTATCTTCCCAAAAAGGGATTAAGAGCTTCAATATCAAAGGAAATAAAGGAATTGGAAAATACCTAGGTATTGAAACAGATTTGGGTCACTCCAAAAAAGAGTTCTTTGCAAGCCTAGTGGATAAGGTTAAGGTCAAGATCTCTTCATGGAATGCCGTCTTTCTATCATCAGCTGGAAGGCTCACTTTGATTAACTCTGTTCTATCCACCATTTCAAACTTCATTCTATCGGTATTCAAAATACCGGTAAGTGTGGCAAATAAGATAAACTCTCTTTTGTCACATTTCTGGTGGGCAGGGAGGAAATCAAACAGGACGGTCCATTGGTGTAGTAGAAATTTTCTAAGTATTCCTAAATCTTCAGGAGGGCTAGGTATTCGAAACATCCAGTGTGTAAATCAGGCATTATTAGGTAAAATAGCATGGCAAATTTTAAGAGAAAAGGATACGTTGGTTAGTAAAATATTATATAACAAGGTTGTCAAGATGGACTCTACTACAAATGATTTCGCCATTAAAAAAGAAACCAGCATATCTTGGGGAGCAAGAAGCATCATTCATGGTTTAAGGATGGTTATTCCCAACATTAGCTGGAAAATCAGCCCAAATTCGGATCTGAATATATGGAATACAAGATGGAATGATGGGGAAACTCCTCCAAGAGTCACTAGGTTTGGCTTTGAACCGCCGCCCTCAATGTGTGAACTTAAAATAAAAGATCTCATCCTACCTTCATTTAAATGGAATGATGATCTTATTAATGACCTTTTTCCTGATTCATGGGGGGAGAAAATTAAAGCAATACCGATATGCCCGTCCATCAATAAGGACTACATATATTGGACTCATACGACATCAGGGGAGTATACTTCAAAGAGTGGGTATGCTTATAATTTAAGCATCTTCTTAGGAAAAGACGGTAAAGATAAAGATAAAGGAAGAATCAACAATATGGGAAGAAAATTTTGCAAATTAAATCTCTGGCGATTAAGAATACCGGAAGGCTGGAAAATCCTCTTATGGAAGATTCTAACTCAGTCCATACCGGTAGGGGCAGAGTTTAAGAAGAGAAGCATTATTATTGATTACTCATGTCCTTTTTGTAGCAATCTAGGAACCTTGGAAACCACTGCTCATTTATTTAGGGATTGTGAGCTTACTCGCAGATTATGGGCAGGCTCTTCCCTGGGCATACGAACTGAGAGCAATATATCTCTATCAATTGAAGATTGGATTATCAATTGGATCAAGTACCTTGATATGAAAGATGTTAAAGGACGTGGATCAACTACTTTTATTTCTATCATATGGGCTATTTGGTATATGCGTAACAAAAAAAAATTCAACAATATAGAGTTCTCGTTGCAGCATTTCTTTCGATTACAAGGAAAAACACTCGACTCGGACATACAGGCTTTTGATAACAATAACAATTCAGAAATTTCCTCTTCAGAAAGGAATAGGAAGGACTTAGATACGCTCAAGGAATATATAAGAAATTATTACCCTTTCTTCTTAATAGGAAATGGTAATTCATGTCCCATTTATCGCATAAAGGTGGATGCAAGCTGGGTTTCCTTTTCTCAAGCATCTATCGGATGGGTAGTATACGATGGTAGAAGTAATCAAATTTACAGACATGCGGAAAAAGTCTGTGCACATAATGCATCTCAAGCAGAAGCGTTAGGTATCCGCGAGGTCGTCAAATGGGCTTATTATTCTAAGATAACCCATCTTCATGTATCATTGGATTGTCTTACAGTCCTATATCAGATTGCAGGAGTGGAGCGTCGTCAGCATAGTGTCATTAGCATTCTAAGTGATGTGGAGACCATCCTTCCTTACTTTCACTGTATTTGCTTTAGTTTCATTCCACGTTCACTAAATACTGTAGCCCATAAGCTTGCTAAAAGAGCTCGGACATTGTAGCTACTTTAGATTTACTGCTGCCAAAAAAAATAATAATAATAATACACACATTAAAAGTGATTTAAGCTTAATATTTTCAGCTGATCATTTGTTTATCACATATTGACATATGTCATAAGTCTTTGTCTTGATTAATCTTTTTTCATTTTGATTGAGACTCTTGAATGTGAGTCTTAAATAGAAGATTTTCACTTTAGTATCATACTTTTAGTCATCTAAAATTTTGCAAATTTTACTATACGACGGTTATACGGTGCAATGAGACAAAAAGTAACTATATTATTATAAAATGACCACTTTTCCTCTATCGCACCATACTCCCCTTGTACATAATAATCACTACTAAAATTTTACCACTTTTCTTTTTACGAGCAAAACTATCCACGCTATTGATGAATAGAACTCCAATCAACAAATCTATTCACACTAAAATTAAGCTTAACTCCAATGCTCTTCATCGTGCGAACCACGTGCTTATTAAACAAAATAGGTGGAAAGTCGCATCATTTTCGAGGATAATATGTGGTAAACTAAAGCGAATATAATAATATAATATACAAAACGAAGTAAACATTTTATCAACTAGTCATGTTTAAGACGGGTAGTATCCATCACAAGCTTAAAGCGAGTCAGATCCTACCAAATGAGAAAGAAATGGGTTGGACATCTTGTGCAGGGTTGGACATCTTGTGCAAGTTGGATGACTAAAAGGATTGAGTAGAGTAGGGGCACAAGTTCACTAACCTAAGTGGCTTTTCACATTAAAGAAATGTTTTCTCACATTTTTTCCCATACAAACATTTAACCAAACACAAAAATAAGATGAAAATGCCTCATTATTTATCAAGATCATAATCAAACGCATTTTACTACCCCCATTTCAAACCTAATCTTCAGGCTCTCCTTTAAAACTTAACAAAAAGCCATAACAACATGATTGTTATTATAAACATAGCAAAGAAAACACTTGCAAGGAAGACACCTCACAAAAATCATCCTCTCTTGACATCTTTTCTTTACACACCTCACATATACATAATGAGCATCACTTCTCCATTTAGCATTTCCTAGTACAAACAACACTGAGTAAGATAATAGATACAATTTGAGGAAATGTAATATAGATGAATTAATTTTCAACTACCCTGTTGTGAGAAAATGTAACCATTTTAAGGTGAAAGAATCTTAAATGAAAACATATATAAATTTAGGTTGGAGCATGGGGTTTGTGTAGCAGTGTTATTATCTTAGTAAGTAAACAGGCGCAGAGCTACTAGGTAGCATGGGGAGACAGTTGCTGCCCTAAACATAAAAATTTGGCTTAGAAAACGGATTATCGCTACCCCAAATAACGTTGTATAGTTGATTCATAGATAAGATAATTAAAGCGTGTTATGTATGCATCAATCGGTATGTGACTCATCGGTGAGGTTCGACTCGCAATAAAAATATTTTTTATTTCTTTTTCTTTACTTGACCTCTCCTTAAATGCATTCAAACGTAGGGAACATCAAGCCTATCAAGCTTTATGTATTGACTACTCGGCGCATTATCGTTTCTTCGATCACTTTTTTTTTTCTCCAATTGATGATTGGTGATATATATTTTCTTTCGCTACCACTATTCTTTTTTCTTTAATCATATTGCATAAGGTTAAATTTCAATTGTGAACTAGAAAGCGATAATCATGATTGCTATTAGAATATAAAAAAAACAATAAATAAGACGCTAAATTGCCAACAATAGAAGTGTATGAGCACAAAAATATTAGGGCCAAGCATCAGTCGTAACTGTTGAAGAAAAAAAAGGTTTTCCTACATAACCTCGTGTTTTATCAAATTGTACGTCGTAACCCTACTTTTCAAAGAGTACATATGGTAATTCTCAACTCTATGAATACATATTAGCGTGACCCTTAACTATGTTTTTCGCCAGTTTGACCGTCAAGTATGTGACGTGGCCAATTGAAGTCAGAAATTTCTACAAGGTAACCCTATAAAATTTTAAATCCTACAAGATAACTCTACTTCTTTTAGAAATCATACATGTTATAAATTATAGTTCCTTTATTAATATTTTTTCCACAATTTTACTCAATTTCACCCAAAATTGTCACCCTTACTACTCTTCAATTAACGGAGTTTTAAAACAAATATCTAGTAAGAGCTTTGTTCCATATTAAAAAAAACTCCCAATAAATTTTTCTAAGTGCCAAAGTAAAAGTAATCTATACCGAGCATTGTAATAATCAATCTCAAGTTTGATTCATAGGCTCCATCCAATTAAAAAACTTTTAATTTCAAAACTCCATTAAGTACCCCATAACTGAAAATGTTGTAAACAACTAATCAATGACTCACCTCAATTATTCGACAAGTTTTCACAATAAAGACGTGTACAACTGAGGAGTGGGGACTCATTTGTAAACACAAGGCTTAAAGCTTTCACTTGTTAATTAATATTTATTTGTTTATTATTGAACCCGATTTTTGGAGAATTATAGTAATGATACTTTAAAGAGATGACAAGAACCGAGAGTTGACAATTTTTTTTAAGTAATTGAGTGAAAACGTACTAAGAATGATAAATTGAGGGACTATGGAAGTATTTTTAAGAGTGTTTTTCTTTAAAAAACAGAGTTACCTTTAGGATTTTATAAAATAGAGGATTATTTTGTAGAAATCTCAGAATTTAATTGGTCAGGTCACATACTTCATGGACAAATTAACGGAAAAATAGTTAAGGCTCACGCTAATATATACCACGTAGAATTTGAAGAAATACAGAGTTACCATACATAAAATCCCAAAAATAAATAAAAAATTAGGTGGACCAAAAACTGGACCTAAAATACTCGGCCTTTGGTCGACCAAACCGGTATTTTTTGTTGCTCTGGTAGGTCTTAGACCGAAATTTATGATTTTTCATTTTTAAGTGTATGATAACTAAAAACCAATTTCATTAAATCAACTAAACTTTTTCATTAAAATATCTTTAGCATAAGTAATCACCAATATCAAGTTTAAGATATAAATTCTAAAGATAAAATACTTGATTACTTTATAAAGTTGCAAAAACTAATCACAAAAGACCTAATTTTCGGTCCACTCAGGTTGAACCGAAACTAACCTCTCTTGGACCCAAGCAAAAGAAAACCGAAGCTTACAAAGATGCAAACCGAGGGCCAGATCTAAATGAATTGAATTCGGGTTCGATTCCGACTAGTCCAATTTTCCGGTCCAGGCTCAGCCCTATCAAAATCAACCCTCAGTCGAAACTCCAAACTAGTTGGTTCCATCTTTTTGTTGAAGTTTTGATGGGCTTTTACTAACCCGAAAGTAGCAAATGTATACTCAGTAGTATCCATACAACAATTGGATTTCTAGGGTTTATGAGTTGCCTCATATAATAACACACTTAAAAAGACGATAACAAAGAATAAAAACCCTTATAAGTTATATCAGCCGCATTTCATTTGCCTCCTTCAACATCTCTACTACTTTCTTCACTCCTCTCTCTTCCTGCAAAAATGGTAAACACCACTCTCTTCCCTCTCCTTTGTTCATTCTTTCGTTTTTCACTCTATTATATTTCACGGTGATTGCTGATTAATATCTGTAAATATCTGTAAATGTAAAAATACAGTTTTTTTCTTGTGTTGATTGATTTTAATTTCAGATCTTGATGTTTTGTTGTAATATTCAAATTCCTGAAATGGGTTACGTTCTATATTGAATTTGGTAATCTGGGTCTCTGAGAAATGTGTATTATTTTTAATTTAAATGATTTTTTTGAGACTTGTTATAATTGTATTATTGAGGCATTGTTTATCTTTATGCTTTAAATCTATACTTGTGTT
>JAIUZE010021344.1:0-23804 GCA_022085475.1 Heliosperma pusillum | reverse complement strand
TAATCTTCACCCAAAATATACGAGTCACCAAACTCGTCTTCAAAATCTTCCCCTATAAGAATGACAAGAAAAACATTATTAGAACTTAAACTTGATTTTCCATAATTAAATGTTGAAAACGATTTTGTCGGATTTGAAATTAAACCGTACTTGAAGATGGAGAGCGAAGATGAGATTCTAGAAATATAAGTTAGGACGGATTTAATTAAGAAATGAAGGTTTTATGATGATTTTGCTCAAGAACGACGAAGAACAAATGAAGAACGACGAAGAACGAATGAAGAACGATGAAGAACGATTAATTAGATCTTAATTTGATTGATTGTAAAATGAAAAGTTGTTGGTGAGTAATGAAAAGAAAGAAAATATCAAGGCTTAAGAGGGGAAAAGAGACGTGTGAAATGGAGAGGAATCGGGTCTGTTTTTACGCGATTTGCGGAGTTTAAGTTGACAGACCGATAAAGTTACAAATATCTTAGATATTTTTATTAGTTTAATCATATTAATTAAAAGATCTAATATGAGTTGAAAAAAAGTGACATGGGGCGTGTGACTCATGTCAAAGTCGTGTTTCGGAACTTAAGTTGATCCGGGAATAGTTAAATGACGTTTGGGTTAAAACCGTAAAAGTTATTCTTTAATTCCGAATAAATTCAAAATAATTATATTAAATTATCATAAATTCAAATAAATCTTAATAAAATAAATTAAATTTATTATTTTTCAAAATAAAATTTCGGTCTTCAAAATTACAAGGCGAGTCGGAAAAGTCAACGAAAGTCAAAGTCGACTTAAAAGTCAAGAAAAGTCAAAGATGACTTAAAAGTCAAGAAAAGTTTATGACGACTTAAAAGTCAAGAAAAGTCAATGACGACTTTAAAAAGTCAAGAAAAAGTCAAAGACGACTTAAAAGTCAAGAAAAGTCAAAGATGACTAAAAACGGGATTTTCATGAAATCTCTCAGAAATTCCAAATACGAACTCGGAATTTCAAAATCCGACTCGAAACAATAAATTCTATTTTAAAAACTTAAGTCTGCTGAAAAGTGTTAGTAAATATTTTTACTAGAAAAATTGGGTACTTTTCGGGTTGTTACATATTGTCTTAAAGAGCTCTTAAAAATTTGTATTATAATCTAAACTATAGTTAAATTTACATCATTAAAAATTAATTTAGAAAAGTATCATAATTAATAAATTTGATGATAAATTATTTAATGTGTTATTTGAAAAAAATTGTAGGTATGGTGACGGGTGAATATATACTATGTATAAATAGTAAAATTGTTCCACATTGAAAAATTATCATAAGGTGGAGTGATCATAAATACGATCATCTTTTTTATATTGTTAATAAAAGACTTTTAACATATAATAAGTGACCTTTAAAATATTATTTAATTATTCTAATATAGAAAAAGATGGTGTACTATTTAGTTTTTTATTAGTCCGATCCCACATTGAAGAATTATGTATGTATGGTGAATATATTACATATAAATAGTAAATTGTCTCACATCAAATAATTACTATAACATATGGTAATTCTATGATTATAAATAGTAGTCATCCTTTAATTTAGGTATAAACCCACAATTTTTTAAGTCTCTTAATTAAGTATTGTGTTGAAGTTTTACATTATTAAAAATTAATATAGAAAAGTATCATAAATAATAATTTTGATGATAAACTACTTAATGTGTTATTAGTCTCACATTGAAAAATAATGTATTAATTATCCTATGTCGGAAAATATCATGAGGTGGAGTGATAAAAAATATGATTATAAATTGGAGTCATTTTAGTCTCTTAAGTATTGTCTTAATGAACTCTTAAAAGTTTGTATTTTATCTCCACAATAATGAAATTTAAACCATCAAACTTAATTTAGGAAATTTAGGAAAGTATTATATAAGTAATAATTTTGATGTTGTACTACTTAATAAGTTATTTGTCCCACATTGAAATATAATACAAGTATGGTAAATATGTTACGTATAAATAGTATAATTGTGATCTCACATCGTAAAATTATCCTAAGGTGGGGTGATCCTATAATTATAAATATGAGTCATCTTTTGAACTTAGATATCAACCCAAATCTTTTGAGTCTCTTAGATATTTTCTTAGTGAGCTCTTAAAAGTTTGTATCCACATTAGTGAAACCTACATTATCAAAAATGAATTTAGGGAGGTATCATAAAAAATTATAGTGAAAAATCTTTTATTTATCTCAATATACATTTCCTATATTATATTCAAGTGATGCTTATAATTTTTATATAAAACATTTTACATTTTATTTCACAAAAAAAATATTGTGAAATTGAGTCATCTTTCAAAGTTAGATATTCACTCAAAATCTTTTGAATCTCTTAAGTATTATCTTACAGAACTTTTAAAAGTTTGTATTATTATCCCCGCCTTAATGAAATTTACATCATCAAATTAATTAAGGAAAATATCATAAATAAAAATTTAAGAAAGTATCATAAATAATAATTTTAGTGGTGTACAACTAAATATGTTATTTGTCCCACATTGAAAAATAATGTAAGTGTGGTGAATATACTATGTATAAATGTATAAATAGAGGAATTCTCCCACATCGGAGAAATATCATAAGATGGAGTGATCATGCGATTATACATAATAGCCGTCCTTGGACTTAGATATCAATCCAATACCGTTTAGGTCTCTCAAATATTGTTTTAGAAAGCTCTTAAATTTTTTTATTAATTATGAAAATAATCTAATTATAAGATTCGTAGTAAAAAAATGTTATCATTGTAGTATAAAATCTCATATTATTTGCACATACTTGATGTAATTCTTAGTATGTTATATATCCCACCTTGAAAAATAATGTAAGTGTGGTGAAGATAATAATACCTAAAAATAGTAGAATTGCCCCATATCGGACAATTACCATAAGGTAGGGTGATCAACCCAAAATTTTTTGATTCTCTTAAAGTCTTAAGCATTGTCTTAGAGAGCTTAATTCTTAGGTACCTTGGATCATTTTTCGAAAACATTACGGAGTATATTTTATTATAGTCTTAAAATTTCAAAAGTTTATTTTTACAAGTTAATTGTTATAGAAAAATTATGAAAATAACATTATCGTGATGCACGGGCATGAAATCTAGTTTACTTACTCCCTCATATTCTGAGCAACCTTCCCCCTTTCTATTTTGGGTTATTCACAATACCTTCCCCCTTTCCTTTTTTGGTAAACTTTTATACTTATTTTAATCACATTACCCCACTACAATACCCCACAATACTCATACTTTATCTTATTTTAATCACCTTACCCCACAACAATAATTATTTTAATCAATTCACTCCACAATAATACCCCACAATACATTCCCTCTCTCCAATCACCTTACCCCCACTTCATTACTTTTGGTTATTTAATTAAACGTCTTAAAATTTGTGCCAAGTCAAATGGGGAAGATTGTACTGAATAGGAGGGAGTATATTTTAAACGCCTTTTACCCTTTCATTTCTTTGTGTTTGTCTGTCTTCTTGTTCACGCCTTACTGTTGTTAGTTCCTTCTCAACTGATGCTTCTTCATTTTTCTTCTCCATCGTCATCCTCTCATCAAACATTTTCACATATAAAAAACTTCCTGATCACTAAAAATAACAGCAAAGAAAACCCAAGAAATCACTAATATTGTCTTCATTTTGTCTCCCTTTAACAATGCTTCCTATATTCAATTGTATAGGCCAGCCTGCCATAACCTCATCTTTCAATTTTTCATTCTTCAATTTTAGTTTATGAATCTTCTCCTCCTCATCTCCAACAATTCCATTTGAAGGGCATTATCGTCCCGCTCATTTCCCAATACAACATACATCGTCTTCAAATACAAAGAACCCACATCCATAAAAACTAAAATATAAGAAAAAATTAGAGGCCAAAGTAGACAAACTTACAAGCCACAATGAACTTCCTTATCCTCAAAGCCACATAAAATTGATGTTTACAGTACGATTGTTGGATGGGATTTGAATTGGTTGAAATTAATGATGTTGAAGAGGACAAAGTACCCTTTTTAATTTGGAGAAGAAATTGGGGAAAAGATGAAGAAAATTAATTAAAGGGGAAAAAATGACCATTGAAGAGGAGGAAGGATGAAACGAGAAATAAGAAAAGAGAACAATTTAATGGAGGAGTTGGAAGAAGTAATCAGTCAAACAAATAAAAAGGCAAGATACCGGTGTTGATGAGTAAATTTCACCGGTTATAACAGGTATCTTTTACCGTGGTCTAATACCAGAAAAATGAGTGGAGAAATGAGATTAATATGAGATAAAATGTAGGATGGATTAATTTGAGATGGTTAGCTATAGGTTAGATTAATCTCATTAAATAACCCAACAAATAAAGAAATAACCTTGTAATTAAAACGAATTGAAGAAATAATAAAACAGTAAAACGAATTAATAGATACATACCAAAATTCACAAAAGATCTTTAAAAATATGTGTTATTAATAGATACATACCAAAATTGAAGAAATAAGAAATAACTTTATTGATTTCTTTAGTTTCAGAGTGAAGAGGCTAAGAGAATGAAAAAGAGTAAACGCTTTCATTTGTTATTATGGGTTGCGCTTCAGATTCATACAGTACTTTTTTTTTCGGTCCCGAACTCAAACCGCTTTAAAAATATCCGCTTTAAAGATCTGGTTAGACTCGTAAAATCCTTGGAGGCCAGAATTAAGCTTGAAATCGGTCAAAATGAATTCTAAGCCGATTCCAAGTTTAGTAGAGCGGCGATCGGAAGCTCTAATGCTCTATATACGGAGTATTTTTCTATTTAGTCTAGTATTTTACAATTATTTTCCTTCTTAATCACATGTTATTTTAGCATTTATGATTATGTTTTCATTATACTCGTAGTTGTTAAGTATTTTATACTTATATACAACTTTATATATATTTATTTTATGCCCAAACTCACAAAAGATTAAAACTTATGAAGATTTTAATAAATCTATTTGGTTTTGGTTTGAGCTTGTTTTAGAGTGAAGAGACCGAGAGATTGTTTACACTTCATTTTGGATTACGCCGGAATAAATGATTTTGGGCTTTAGGCCATTTTTGGATATCAAGCTCTCAGGGGTCACTTTGAGTCGAGTCATTTTCATAGCAAAGTCGTTTTTAAGTCAGCGGTTGAAACAATTTTTTTTGAAACACAGTGGTTGAAACATTTTAATTAACACTAATTTGACTAACAAAGAGTGTCTTACAAAATTAATTATTTAATATGGAACTAAAAGGAATGATTCATTTACTTTGACGTAATATAAGATTAAGTAATACGACAATTTAGAATTTAATGAAGTGGTATTGAAAAATATCATATAAATTTTCACTAAAACTTTGGAGAGACGGTCTCTCACTAAGTTTTTGAGAGATCATTATATCGTACTCCTTTATATAATTGTTTGTATTTTCTTCTATTATTGATTGAGACTCAAAATATTCTTTAATTTCATTTAGTATACGTCTTCATAATTATTGTACATACTTTATCATATACTGCAATCATTTTCATTAGCATTAATATCTAATTTTTTTTAGTATATGTACCCTTTTATTACTACGTGTACCATTTTTCCGACAGTTTATAATTAGTCTCTCAATATGTTTATTAAAAGACCGTATTTCAACTCATAAATTTTATACTTCTTAATGTCATTTAATAGGTAAGAATTACATACTTTTTAGAAAGAATTACACACTTTTGTTTCAACATTAAAATGGCTACAAAATCGAAGTTGTCTTAGTCTGGTGGATAAGACGGATGTGTTGTGGACAATACATCGCAGGTTCGATCCCTCTCGTTCTATTTTAATGCGACTAAGTGCGCGCTTCGTTAAACAAAAAATAATTTAAAACGGCCACAAAAATCTGATGTAAAGCCAAGTGAACAATAAGAATCAGAGAAATTTTGTGGAAATAACACACGCAAAAAACCAGTAGGAGTAGGATTCACCTGAAACAATGAAGTATATAGCCAATACCAGTAGGAGTAGGATTCTCATAATTATATTGAATTATATTACATTATCTGAATCAGATCCAAACTTAGAATTAAAATTAGGAAAATTGTAATTAGTATAAATACACCCCCTCTTCTCAATAATCATTACATATTTACGTCAAAAAAAAATCATATTACATATTTACATAAAAAAAAATCATTACACAAATAATTTCTCAATCTTTATTTTTCTCATTATATCGATAAGCTTAGGAATATAAAATGGCTTTTATAGAAGAGAAAGACGATTTTCCATGGAGAGTTACACCTTACATGGTTATCTGTTGGTTACTCGCAGCCTGTGGAGGCCTCATGTTTGGTTATGACATCGGTATCTCAGGAGGAGTTACCGGAATGGATGATTTCTTGATTAAATTCTTTCCGAAAGTTTACGAACGAAAGCAACATGTCCATCAGAGCAACTACTGCAAATATGATAACCAGTATCTACAGCTTTTCACATCATCGTTGTATCTGTCGGCACTTGTTTCGAGCTTCTTGGCATCAAAACTATGTTCCGTCAAAGGCAGAAAACTAACCATAATGGTATCCTCACTGTCTTTCATTGTGGGCTGCATAATATGCACTGCGGCTCAACATCTATGGATGCTAATCATTGGTAGGGTTTTAATGGGGGTGGGTATTGGGTTCGGGAACGAGGCCGTGCCACTATTTTTGTCGGAGATAGCACCAGTCCAACACAGAGGAGCAGTCAACATTCTCTTCCAACTCTTGGTGACGGTAGGCATCCTCATAGCTAATCTCGTCAACTTTGCAACCCTAAATCTACACCCCATCGGTTGGAGAGTGTCTCTTGGTTTGGCGCTGGTCCCGGCCCTGCTCTTGTTTATTGGCTCCATAGTCATCCCGGAGACTCCCACCAGCCTCATTGAGAGGGATCGGCTGGACGAGGGCGAACGAGTGTTAAAGAAGGTTAGGGGTGTGGAAAACGTGGATGCTGAGCTGCAAGAGATCAAGGAGGCATGTCTTCAGGCTAAGCTAGTGAAACACCCTTTCAAAGAATTGAGGAAGAAGCAGAGCGTGCCTCCACTAGTGATCGGAATCATGATGCAAGTATTTCAGCAAATGACCGGAATTAATGCAATCATGTTCTATGCTCCCGTGTTGTTCCAAACAATGGGGTTTGAAAGCAACGGATCACTTTTGTCCGCCGTCATAATCGGACTTGTTAATGTGTTCAGTACTTTGGTTTCAGTGTTTGGAGTTGACAAGTTCGGAAGAAGAGCCCTCTTACTTCAAGCATGTGCTCAAATGTTCCTAAGCCAAGTAGTAATAGGAATTCTACTCATAATGAAGCTGACAGACACAAGCACGCTAGCAAAGGGACCGGCAATTGTAGTGGTAATACTAACCTGCACCTTCGTCATGTCGTTTGCATGGTCATGGGGTCCGCTTGGGTGGCTCATACCCAGTGAAATATTCCCCGTGGAAACCAGGACAGCAGGGTTCGCCTTTTCAGTGAGTTCCAACATGTTATTCACCTTTTTGATCGCACAAGCTTTCCTTTCCATGCTTTGCCACATGCAAGCCTACATCTTCATCTTCTTCTCAGCCTGGATTCTTGTTATGGCCTTGTTTGTCGTCTTCCTCTTGCCTGAAACTAAAGGCATCCCGATCGATTCTGTCGCTGACCAAGTGTGGAAGAAGCACCCTATTTGGAAGAGGTTCATGAATGATGGTGATTCTCCTGAATTTCAAGCTTGAGAAACTGATACATCAAAATTATTAAGCCATAATTAGTTCAAGTTCTTATTTCTTTGTTGTTCTGTTCTAGTTCTCTTCGCACGGTCTGACAAATTTGAATTCTTTCGTATTTGAGTTATTTTTTCTCTGTTACAAACATAGTTTTATAGTTTGTTCTTTCAAATTGAGTCAGTCTATTATATTGTCTTCTTTACTGTGATACTTATACAACAAAAATTTACATGTATACTGGTACACAGACAAATTCAACTCACTAACGCATGAAGCCATGAACTGAAAGTATTTATCAGTTAGTTCAGTAGACAAATGCTAATGCTTGTTATTTCAACTAATAGCTATAAAGATTCTAACCAAAGTTTCTGTTTCAAAGCAATGAATTATTTAATTATCTATAATCGCAAGAGACGTGCAATGGAATTCAAAGCAAAGTATTTTTTTTCTAAAAGCTTAACAGACGTGCAAATTAATCAATACAAAGGTTTTCGAATTGGTCGAAGTCCCCAAAGTATTCTACTGCAGTTATTGCAACGCACGAACTGAAAACAGTTACGGAGTATCAATTTAGCTTAGTAAACACATAAATGCTTGTTACTTCAACAAAAAAGCTGTCATGATTATGCCCAAACGTGATTTTTGTAATCAGTTTAGTAAAATAGCTTCGCCTGTAATACAACAGTTATATTTGACAACAGGAAACAGTTAAATTTACAGTTAGGGGTAGGGGTGGTGGAAAATTTTAGCGGGGGCGGACAAGTAATGGATTAACGTAAACTTGAAAAAAATCCAGAAATTTAAACTATAACGTTCGAATTTTCCTTGGACAGAGAGGGCAAGCGCTGACAAGTTACTGACTGAATATTCTAAATATAATTGATGCATTGCAATTTTTTTGCCGAGCATTAATATCTCAGTAGCGGGCAAATAACGCCTTTTTAACAGCATGAAACAATTATGAATGAGGCGTAGCATAAGCAATATTCCAACATCAATGCTAGGGAGTCAAATTTTACAGTATCATCTGTCCGATCCAATTCAAATTACCGTGAATTTATTCAATCATCATAATGGCATGGGTAATGGGTGTCATTCCAAATTAGCAGAATATGAAATGAAATTCTATTGGTATGCAATAAAGGAATCAGCCAAAAATCATAAAACAAATAATCAAACAACCTTGTAATAGAAACGAATTGAAGAAATGATAAAAACAGTAAAACAAATTCATAGATACAGACCTAAATTCACAAAAGATTGAAAGTTTATTGATTTGTTTAGAGGCTGAGAGAGTGAGAGGTGGAGCCTTGGAGAGTAAATGTTCGGGTTTCATACTTTCATTTGTTTTAGTTAGCAGGTTGAGGTCTAGTTTGTTAACGGAAATAACCATACAAATCGCTCATCCAACTAAGAACGACTATGCACCACCACCCGACCTGAATCCGAAAAGTCCTAACCCAACCTGATCTATCCCGAATTCTGGCAACTCGAACTGACCCTTGTGTTAAACCGAGTCATCGTTCTTTTTTCTCCCAAACTCGAACCACTTTGTAATATCCGGGGTTCAGTTTCGATTTTAAAAGGCGGGAATGATTTTTCTGCTCATCCCTAGTATTGGATAGGGCCGGCAATGAAAAGAGTTGTCTCGTGGAACTCTCAGAATCAGTAGGTCAAAAACTGATTCTAAGTCGACTTTAGTTGAGCTCGGATCGGAAGCTTGTACTGGCCCAATCTATTATTTAATTTTTTATTATATAATTCAATATTATGCAATTGTACAGATTGTCTTGCTAGGATTCTACCAATTCTAGACGAAAAAACCACGCTCTAACAATGCCAGAATATTCAACTACTTGTTAGCACTTGAAGGGATAAATTCCACAGCTCATGCAGTTCTCAACGCAATTTTATTTTAGGTAGTTACGAAGTAACCTCTTTGTACTAGTAGCACAAGGGTAAGGTTCAAACCACAGTGCCTACACTGTTTAAGCAAAATGTTTAACCTACAAAACTATCTTAACTCATACAATACCCGCGTCTAGTGCGACCACTTAAAAAGTGACCATTTTATGATAAAAAGAGATCATTTTATGTTAAAAATGACCACTTCTTATTATCATAAAATGAGTATCATAAAACAATCGCACACAATAACAACTAGTGTTAACTGTAACCGTTGACAAGGAGTCGCAAGGACAGTACAATAAAAGGGACACAAACCCTAGTCTCGGTTATAACGTCCGAAACACTATACCAGCTAAGTGGACTCACATACACCTTGATGTCAACTAAATTAACAAAATCCCAATTTTCTATCCAAATTGACTTTTAAATCCAATTGGGGTTTGATCCAATTCAAATTTCCCTGAATTTATTCAATCATCATACTGGCATGGGTATTGGGTAATTGGGTTTCATTCCAAATTAGCAGAATACAAGGCAATTACATTCACATGAAATTCAATTCTATGCAATTAAGGAATCAGCCAAAAATCATAAAATAAATAAACAAATAAAACGAATTAAAAAAATGATAATAAAAACAGTAAAACCAATTAATAGATATTCATACCTATAAACACACAAAAGATTGAAACTTGATTGATTTCTTTTCTTCAGAGTGAAGAGGCTGAGAGAATGATAGTAGAGAGTAAACGTTCGGGTTTCATACTTTCATTTGTTATGTGTTACGCGTCAGATTCATACGGTACTTTTTCGGTGCCAATCCCGAACCGCTTTTAAAATATCCGCTTTTCAGGTTTATTGAATCGGGTTTCGGTTTCGATTTTAAAAAGTTGGGAAGGATTTTTTTTTGTACAAGCCTCTAGTTGTTGGTAGGGCGGGCAATGATCTGGTTAGACTCGTAAAATCCTTGGAATGAGCCTGGCCAAAATTAAGCTTGAAATCGCCTCAAAAATAATTCTAAGCCGATTCCATTTTTAGTAATTAGTAAAGTTCTGATCAGAACTCTATATATTTTTCTATTTAGTTTAGTATTTTAAAATTGTTTGTCTTCTTAATCACATGTTATTTTAGCATTTATGATTATTTTATTTATATTCGTCGTTGTTAAGTATTTTATTCTTATATACATCTTAAAATATATTTATTTTTAATTAAGTTTTATAAACAATTCATAGATACAGGCATGCACTCACAAAAGATTAAAACTTGATGGTGATTTTAATAAATCTATTTAGTTTTGGTTTGATTTTGTTTTAGAGTGAAGAGACGAAGATATTGTTATACATTTCATTTTCGATTAGGCCGGAATAGATGATTTTGGGCTTTAGGCCATTTTTGGATGTCAAGCTGTCAGGTTGCTACGAGATCGGGTCAGTACGAGTTGAGTCATATTTGGATAGGAGTCATTTTTATGACAGTAATTGAAACCTTAATTAGCACTATTTTTACTAATAAACAGTATATTAAAAAATTAATTATTTACTATTGTCAATGGAACGTTGAAAGGAATGTGTCCTTTACTTTGAAGTATATAATATTACTATTACAATTTTAGTAATTTCGGGTCATCATGGGTCACTTTGTATCGTTTCGGAAGGGTCACTTAAGGATGACTAGTTTTAGTTCGGGTGAAAATTGGTCAATTAATCGGCCGGGTAAAGTCCGGTTTCAGATCATATTCTGGGCGAACACTCTCCGATCAGCCATATCGAGTCGAGTGTTATTTGGACACATGTTCTATTGAACTTAAAGTCACTCCCTTTAAATTCATTCCAACTCTTTCAAATTTAGCTAAAAAATATTACCCTCATATAAGTTCAATTTAGTTCAACATTTATAAATTCAGTTCAGAAAAATTAAGCTTAATTCATACCCATTTTCTTATTAAGTTAAGCCCCTATAAATTCAAATCAGTTCATTTCAGCTCTATAAGTGCAGTTCAGTTCAGTAAAATTAAATCTAAAATGACATGGTCTATTGTCTAAAGGTAACATTCAGAATTTAATGAAGTGGTATTGAAAAATATCATATAAATTTTCACTAAAACTTGGAGAGACGGTTACTCACTAAGTTATTGAGAGACCATTTGATTGAACTCCTTTATATAATTTTTGTACTTTTCTATTATTTATCGTGACTTAAAGTATCGTATAAATGTTTTTTTTGTTTTGTCCAAAATAACATGGCATATATTTTCATAACAATTGTACTTGTTTTATATCATACATTATAATCATTTTTATTAGTTTCTAATTTTTAGCATATGTACCTTTTTTATTACTATGTGAACCGTTTTTCCGACAGTTTATAGTTAGCCTCTTAATATGTTTATTAAAAGACCGCATCTTAAGAAGCCTACTCATAAATTTTATACTTCTTAATGTCATTTAATAGGTAAGAATTACATACTTTTTTTAGAAAGAACTACACACTTTTGTTTCAACATTAAAATGGCCACAAAACCGAAGTTGTCTTAGTCTAGTGGTTAAGACGAAGGTATTGTGGGCAATAGGTCCCAGCTTCGATCCCCCCTCCGCTCTATTATAATGCGACTAAATGCGCGCTTCGTTGGACGAAAAATAAAACGGAAAATTTCCACGGTACCCTCCAACTTTGACGTTTTGCCTGAAATACCCAAATTTTTTACATGAAAAACTGAGTGGCCATAACTCGGGTTTACAAACTTTAAAAATGACTCATTTTTTATTTTATTTTCAAATTGTTCATCATTCCGAGAACTACGATTTGAAAAAAAAATGGCGAATTTTGAACTCGTGACCAAGAGATATGGCCGCTCAAAGATTGTTCGGTAAAAAAAACTGACATACAAAAACTCCTAGACACGGAATCCTAATACGACTAATTTTTTAATTTTCCGAAAATAAAATTAAAAGGGCCACAAAAATCTGATGTCAAGCCAAGTGAACAATAAGAATCAGAGAAATTTTGTGGAAATAACACACGCAAAAAACCATTAGGAGTAGGATTCACCTGAAACAATGAAGTATAGCCAATACCAGTAGGGGTAGGATTCTCATAATTATATTGAATTATATTACATTGTCTGAATCAGATCCAAACTTAGAATTAAAATTAGGAAAATTGTAATTAGTATAAATACACCCCCTCTTCTCAATAATCATTACATATTTACGTCAAAAAAAAATCATATTACATATTTACATAAAAAAAAAATCATTACACAAATAATTTCTCAATCTTTATTTTTCTCATTATATCGATAAGCTTAGGAATATAAAATGGCTTTTATAGAAGAGAAAGACGATTTCCCATGGAGAGTTACACCTTACATGGTTATCTGTTGGTTACTCGCAGCCTGTGGAGGCCTCATGTTTGGTTATGACATCGGTATCTCAGGAGGAGTTACCGGAATGGATGATTTCTTGATTAAATTCTTTCCGAAAGTTTACGAACGAAAGCAACATGTCCATCAGAGCAACTACTGCAAATATGATAACCAGTATCTACAGCTTTTCACATCATCGTTGTATCTGTCGGCACTTGTTTCGAGCTTCTTGGCATCAAAACTATGTTCCGTCAAAGGCAGAAAACTAACCATAATGGTGTCCTCACTGTCTTTCATTGTGGGCTGCATAATATGCACTGCGGCTCACCATCTATGGATGCTAATCATTGGTAGGGTTCTAATGGGGGTGGGTATTGGGTTCGGGAACGAGGCCGTGCCACTATTTTTGTCGGAGATAGCACCAGTCCAACACAGAGGAGCAGTCAACATTCTCTTCCAACTCTTGGTGACGGTAGGCATCCTCATAGCCAATCTCGTCAACTTTGCAACCCTAAATTTACACCCCATCGGTTGGAGAGTGTCTCTTGGTTTGGCGCTGGTTCCAGCCATACTCTTACTTATAGGCTCCGTAGTCATTCCGGAGACTCCCACCAGCCTCATTGAGAGGGATCGGCTGGACGAGGGCGAACGAGTGTTAAAGAAGGTTAGGGGTGTGGAAAACGTGGATGCTGAGCTGCAAGAGATCAAGGAGGCGTGTCTTCAGGCTAAGCTAGTGAAACACCCTTTCAAAGAATTGAGGAAGAAGCAGAGCGTGCCTCCACTAGTGATTGGAATCATGATGCAAGTTTTTCAGCAAATGACCGGAATTAATGCAATCATGTTCTACGCTCCCGTGTTGTTCCAAACCATGGGGTTTGAAAGCAACGGATCACTTCTATCCGCGGTCATAATAGGACTCGTTAATGTGTTCAGTACTTTGGTTTCAGTGTTTGGAGTTGACAAGTTCGGAAGAAGAGCCCTCTTACTTCAAGCATGTGCTCAAATGTTCATAAGCCAAGTCGTAATAGGAATTCTACTCATAATGAACTTGACAGACACAAGCACGCTAGCAAAGGGACCGGCAATTGTGGTGGTAATACTAACCTGCACCTTCGTCATGTCGTTTGCATGGTCATGGGGTCCGCTTGGGTGGCTCATACCCAGTGAAATATTCCCTGTGGAAACCAGAACAGCAGGGTTCGCTTTTTCAGTGAGTTCGAACATGTTGTTCACCTTCTTGATCGCACAAGCCTTCCTTTCCATGCTTTGCCACATGCGAGCCTACATCTTCATCTTCTTCTCAGCATGGATTCTTGTTATGGCCTTGTTTGTCATCTTCCTCTTGCCTGAAACTAAAGGCATCCCGATCGATTCCGTCGCTGACCAAGTGTGGAAGAAGCATCCTGTTTGGAAGAGGTTCATGAATGACGGTGATTCTCCCGAATTTCAAGCTTGAGAAACTGATGCATCAAAATTATTAAGCCATAATTAGTTTAAGTTCTTTTTTCTTTGTTGTTCTGTTCTAGTTTTCTTCACAGAGTCTGACTAATTTGAATTCTTTTGTATTTGAGTTCCTTTTTCTATGTTACAGACATAGTTTTGTAGTTTGTTCTTATATATTGAGTTAGTTTATTATATCGTCTTCTTTACTGTGATACTTCTACAACAAAAAATTACATGTATGCTTTTACACAGACAAATTTAACAAGGCATGAACTGAAAATATTTATCAGTTAGTTCGGTAAAACAGATGCTAAGTGCACCCAATTCCTTATCTAATTATCTATAATCGCAAGAGCAAAGGGATTCAAAGTAAAAGGAGGTTTTTTTTTAACAAATATTAACAGACGTGCAAATTAATCGATACAAAGGTTTTCGAATTGGCTAAAATCCCCAAAGTATGCTACTGAATGTACTGCACAGACAAATTCAGCAGCGCATGGACTGAAAGCACTTACGGAGTATCAGCTGGCTTAGTAAACACATGCTAATGCTTATTACTTCAACTAAAAAGCTGTAACGATTCTGCCCAAAGTTGCTGTACTAAAAAAGATTAACCACTACAATGTTTTTCAAAGTGGCAGAAGGCCGAAACAGCCGAAAGTACAACGCAGAGTATGATTGTACCACAGTAATAGTTGTGAGTCAAAGCATAGCTTCATGGTAGCTTACAGGACATCAATGAGTCAAACGTGATTTTTGTCAGCGGTTTTAGTAAAATAGCTTCGCATATAGTACAACAGTTTCATAGCATGATTGTAGCGCAATAATATGACTTCCTCAAACTGAAAGGGAATTGAACAATCAATCATCCCGCATAAACTTTAAATATTAAGCAGCGAGAACGACCATTTTATTTCTGCGACAGGAACACACTAAAAAGCAGGTTATTCGAGTTATTAAGTTGTGAGTGAAAGCATAGCTTCAATGATTCATGCTAGCTTACAGGACATCTACTGAGCCAAATGTGATTATTATCAGCGGTTTTAGTAAAATAGTTTCGCCTATAGTTCAAGTGTACAACAGTTATATTTGATGACAAGAAACAGTTTCATTCCATTTACATTGTGATTCACAATGTAAAATAAAAAGAATAAAAATAAAAATAAAAAGAACATGCAGGTACTAAAAGTTTTACAAAAAGTCAAAATCACAATTAGATCATTTAACACGACCAACAAAGCTTCAATTTCCTGCAATCTAAATAACACAAACATCACAATTTTTTCTTGAGCTTTTGTGGATCCACTAGACGACAACATAATGACTATATCCTGCTAGGATTCTACCAACTTTAGACGAACAGACCATGCTCTAACAATGCCAGAATATGCGACTACGTTAGCACTTCAACAACAACAACAACATCACCTCAAAACCTTAATGGCTTCCGCAAATTGCAGGGTAAAAGGGTCGGATGTACGTAGCCCTACCCTTGTATTATGTATTAGCAATACAAAAAGGCTGATTCCGAATGACCCAAGATGAAAATTGCGTCGATAACTGCAATAGAAAGAAGCGCATCCACTTTGGTCTTTTGTGAGCCATTCTGATTTATTCCATCCTAATCCAAAACCGAAGGGATAAAAGTCACAGCTAATGCAGTTCTCAACGCATTTCCATTTTGGGTAGTTCGGAAACAACCACTTTGTAGTGGTAGCAAAAGGGTAAGGTTCATACTATAGTCCTACCTTCTTAAGCAAAATGTTTAACCTACAAAACTATCTTAACTTCTTCGGATATAACATCTCAATCACTTTACCAGCTAAGCGGGCTCACATCCACCTTGAAGTCAACTAATAAATCAACAAAATCCCAAATTTCTATCCAAATTAACCTAAAATCTAACTGCTTCAATTCAAATTTCCGGGAATTTATTCAATCATCCTACTGGCATGGTTGATGGGTGTCAATTCAAATCCAAATTAGCAGAATAGAAGGCAATTACATTCACATGAAATTCAATTCTGCCAAAAATCATAAAACAAATAAAGAAATAACCTTGTAATTAAAACGAATTGAAGAAATAATAAAACAGTAAAAACAATTAATAGATACATACCAAAATTCACAAAAGATTGAAACTTTATTGATTTCTTTAGTTTCAGAGTGAAGAGGCTGAGAGAATGATAATTGGAGACTAGTAAAAGAGTAAACGTTCGGGTTTCATACTTTCATTTGTTATGTGTTACGCCTCAGATTCATACAGCACTTTTTTTATCCTGTCCCGAACCCGAACCGCTTTAAAAAAATCCACTTTAAAGATCTGGTTAGATTCGTAGAATCCTTGGAATAAGCTCGGCCAGAATTAGCTTGAAATCGGTCAAAATTAATTCTAAGCCGATTCCAAGTTTAGTAGAGCGGCGATCGGAAGCTCTAATGCTCTATATATTTTTCTATTTAGTCTAGTATTTTACAATTATTTTTCTTCTTAATCACATGTTATTTTAGCAGTTATGATTATGTTTTCATTATACTCGTAGTTGTTAAGTATTTTATACTTATATACATCTTTAAATATACTTATTTTTAATTTGGTTTTAGAAAGAATTAATAGATACATGCCCGAACTCACAAAAGATTAAAACTTATGGAGATTTTAATAAATCTATTTTGTTTTAGTTTAAGCTTGTTTTAGAGTGAAGAGTCCGAGAGATTGTTATACATTTCGTTTTGGATTAGGCCGTAATAGATGATTTTGGGACTTTATGCCATTTTTGGATATCAAGCTGTCAGGGGTCACTTCGAGTCGAGTCATTTTCTGATGTTTTAAAGTCGGTGGTTGAAACATTTTAATTAACACTAATTTGAAGAGTATCTTACAAAATTAATTATTTACTATGGAGCTAAAAGGAATGATTCATTTACTTTGACGTATACAATATTAATTAATACGACAATTTAGAATTTAATGAAGTGGTATTGAAAAATATCATATAAATTCTCACTAAAACTTTGGAGAGGCGGTCTCTCACTAAGTTTTTGAGAGATCATTTTAGCGTACTCCTTTATATAATTTTTGTATTTTCTTCTATTATTAATTGTGACTCAAATGTTTTTTTTTTTCATTTAGTATATGTTTTCATAATTATTATTGTACACTAGTTTTATCCCCGTGCAAAATTGCACGGGTTTGGTATTAAACTTGCATAGAAAATATGCGATTTAATGCATAAATATTGATGTAAAATTTCAATAACTGTTAATTAAAATTTAAACTTCGAACAATAATCAGTATATATCATTTAGAAATAGTAGAAAAAATCTAATAAACTTACAAATTATAGTATATTTTGTGTAACATCATTACTTTGCAAAACACAGTATCAAATACGCCAGAGAAAAGTTTGTAATATCCGGGAGTAGAGAATTTGAGTATTAGACACTCGGGTTTTTCCGGTCAATGGGTAGTTATTTGAGAAGACTAAATCTCCTCATATATGACCTACTATTGCCGTGAGATCAAGAAGAACAAGGGAAAAGAAATTCTAACCTAATTCTATTCTCTCACTTGTGCCTCCATCACACACAACACACAAAAACCTAAAAAGTTAACTGTAACTTTTAATCATCTTTCTAGCAAAGGAGAAGGGCATATCTCAATCTATCTTGGGTGAGACAATTAGGAGGATATCTACTTTGATATCTGTTCTTAGGCCGATTTTGCTAAGGACCAAAGGTTTAATTCATTTTCTCTATATTTACATCGTTTTCATATTTATGACTCACAATTCATATTATATAATTTTGTTATAATCCTAAATTTTAAGGGGATGTAAACAGTTATTTCCCACAGAGTACTTGCTGGAGTCATGTGATAACTCTTGAGATTCATAAACTCTAACAAAAATAGTCTCATTACTTTCAACATCCATAACATGTACTTCAATAGCCAAAGGTTCAACGTCTAGTATTTCATCATCCATTTCAACCTCCACTATGTTTTTCACCATCTCCTCCTTCTCCTTCTTCCTCTGTTCTTCCTCCTCTCTTTGTTTTTTTAATTCTGCCACTAACCCAAACTCTTTAATTGGGTTATTTGTCTCCTCAATCCACACCATAATTGTATCACTACTTTCATAATCCCAAAACATTTTCAGTAAATCACCATCATTCCTGATATACTTCTAACTATCATTTCTCCCTCTATAATACAAAAAAAAAAAAAAATACACCGTAGGTAGTAATACTTGTTGTTTCAAAGACACGACCTCAAGATCAGCGATAACATCAAGGAGTTGTACAAAATCCACATCATAAATAGCATAATCAAAGGATTTTTCCTTATAGTGACACTGCAACCAAAACGCAGCTTCCATCCTACCAATTTCAAACTCAACATAAATCAAACCCAACAAACAACAAAAACCCTAATAATTTCTTCATAATTATACTCAGTCAAACCCAACATAAATCACATAAACCCTAATTTTTCTTTTTTTGGAAAAACATAAACTCTACATTTTACTCATGAGGAACTATTCACAAAAACATCAGAAATCCTAAATAATTATTAGATAAAGGACACAATCAAACACAACAAATACTAAAATTATAAAGCAAAAAGACACAACTACATACATGCAAGTAAGAAGACACAACTACATACATGTAAAATCAGACTAAAACACAAACCTAATTATAAACATAAAACAACAAAATTAAATAATTACCTAGATGAGAAATATCCAGAACACAATAACTAGGATAAACTGATGAAAACCCTTAATTATCGATCAATAGGGATGGTAATATTAGATGATGTGCAGATGATTTCTGGTTGTGGTGGTTGATGTGATTGATTTTGGAGGGAGAGTATATGGGTCGTTAGTTGTTATGGGAAATGAGAGGGAGTGTTTTGTTTATTACTTTTATGAGGGAAGTGAGAGGGAAATGGGGGGAAAGTAAGGGAAATAGAAAAAGAGGTTAACGGCGTGATAACAGAAATAAAAGTAAGGGTAGATCGTGCACTAAAATGAAAGTTGAGGGGTACCATGTGCAGATTCTTAAAAAACTGGGTACCACGTGAAAAAGTCCAAATCTCAGGGGTACCATGGGAATTATCCCTTTTTTTTTTTTTGATTTTTATAATGTGTATCCCTATGACCCTATGTTTGTTGAGTAAGTTTTACTTAAGACGAAGAATATCCGTTTTAAGTTTAAGTTTTTTAAAGAGAGTTGTGTATTAAAGCTTAAAACTTACTAATTTATATACCAAAATAAATAAATGCAAAGCTGCTAGTCAAAATAGTAATAACCCTACATTTTAACAATAAGTATTGCTTGTGACAGGGCGACCGTCGCAAGCTTGTGACGGGTCAAATTCTCCTCACAAAGAGCAAGTGGCAAGGCAAGTGAGGGGCTCCATTTGCATCCCACTTGCTCTTTGTGAGGGGGATTTGACCCGTCGCAAGCTTGCTACGGGTCGGTCCGTCACAAATGAGAATTTGTGACATTTTAATTTTTCTCAATATAAGTAATGAGCAATAATTATGATTGAAATATTAATATTTAACCTTATATACTTTTTCTTCTTTTAATTTTTTTTTTGCTATTTATATAAAAAAAAGGATTATTTAATAGTAATACTCTGAACTATTAGGGTCATTCTCAAAATACTACAAACTTTAAATTAACTAAGAATACAACCAACTAATACACCCCTTCCCCCAAAATGAAATGGGTAGATAGGCTACCTGCTCTACCGGTTCTAATGTATTTTATACCCTCTTTTTCTCATGATATTCACTCTGATTTCTCATTTACTACCCTAACCTTCCTTTATACATTCTACCTTACATTTTTCAGTAACTCTGCTAAGTGACCGGTCTCATTCCGTACCTTTTTTTTTTTTGCAAAATATGATCATTTTATGGTCAATAGTGATCACTTTTTGACAAATAGTGACCACCTCAAAAATAAAAGTCATTTTTTAGTCATAGAAAATGATCACTATTTATCAAAAAAATGGTCACTATTTGTCAAAAAATGGTCACTGTTAACTAGTCGTACCATGCGACGGTCTTACATGGGAATTTGCATACATTTTTAACACCAGTCCTAATCCTTGTTCAATCTCCAAGACGCCATTAAACCTGCTGCACAAATCACCAGATGGAAGGTGCCGTAAATTAAATGTACAATACTGATTTTCTATTTATTTCTTGTGACCGATTTGTTGTTGGAGAGAGAGCAACAATGGGTTTGTCTTGAGCTTGTCGATGACTTTAATGGCGGTTGAACTGTTGTCGGAGAGAGAGCGGGAGTGGTAGACCTTGGCAAAGCTACAGTTTTGGGGAAGTAGGATTTGATGTAGCCTGCTGGTTATGGTTGTAACTATAGTTATGGTTGTGGTGGTTGTTGTTCTATTGCTGTCACAGCGGCCGGCGCTGCCATTAATTGAATTGGGTTTTGATTGAAATGGTAAAATATACAAACTTTATTGAAGAAGGTTGAGGATTTAGGGGACGGACAAGAAGAATGGGGATTTGCAATATGTTTTTACAACTATCCATTTTACAATATATTTTGGGTAAAAGTTGAGCAAACAAAGTGGAAGAGAATGAAGAGAAAGATTAGATGAAAAAAAGTGAAGGATTTGGGAAGTAAAATTAGAGGAAACATAAATAAGAGAAACAAACCCAGTAAGAAATTTAGGGGAAGAAGACGAAGTTGGTAAATTTGGGAAAATAAGTGGGCCCCACCGTTATATTACCTGCTGCTTCCGGTTAAAATGAGAGCAATTCTATTAGATTAGAATGAGTGCATTAGTTCGTTATATTCTTAGTTAATTTAAAGTATATAGTATTTTGAGAAGGATCATAATAGTTCAGAGTATTACCATTAAATAACCCTAAAAAAAACATAGACTATTCTTTACACTAATATCTTTATCTGACCCGTATATCGCGACTCGTAGACATTTTAATTTTTTTGCTATTTATTTTTATTTTTGTTATGCGTTATAGAAGCCAATATAAATCTCTCTGTTCCTAAAATCAAGGACCAATGAAAAAGCCTTAAAAAGACTCCTTTTATACAAAGGAGATTGAATAGTTGTAACTTGTAACACCATTATACCAATACCTCATATCAAATTTGGTGAGGATTTACGCTGTTAGGGTTTTGCATCTAGGTAAAATCGTTTTACATAAGACTAATTCGAAGAAAATCGATGATGGAGACTGGAGTTCCACGTACGCATCGCTATCCTACTCACTGTAAATTTGCTCGTCACAATTCTCATTCTACTGATCAGGTACTTCATTATTTTTGTACGAATAACTTTTTACCCGCTTTTTTTATGAAGAGTATCTTAATCAAATGTAAAGAATTTATTTAAGTAATTCGTAGCACAATTGTGTTTCGTGTGCACCATTACATCTTATAATTTTTCAGGTGGCAAGAGCGGACGACAAGGCGAAAGACAAAGTTTTTGTTCCCGGCAAGCAAAATCGAAATGAAAAAGAAACACACAAGAATATTATCGACCTTCCTAAAGAGGTCATATTTAACATCCTACTGTTTCTTCCTGCTGAACTCCTGCAGGACGTTATACGATACGTGTGCAAGCAGTGGTACGATATAGTTACCGACTCCTTTTTTGTTAGAGCGCATTGCCAAATGCCTACTACAATTCCTTCTGCCTCTTTCATCATACAGTGTGACTATAAGGTATATAAGGTGTATTTTGCTGACGAACACGATGCTAAATTCTCGGCCAAGGTAACAAAACTACAATTACCCTTCCAGGGCATGATTCATGGTTCATGTAATGGATTAGTCGTGTATTGTGATCATTGCGATACACCAAAGGTTCATCTTATGAATCCTCTTACGAAAGTAATAGTAAATCTGCCTTTCGTCGTTCCTGTGGTGTTGCAGAAGCTTTTCTATACAAGGTATAGTTTCGGAGTTAATTCTTCCGGTGAGTATAAACTAGTGCATACCGACTATCACTCCTCTGATAGATGTGAGATGAATGTGCTTACTGTCGGTGTTGATAACGCTTGGAGACCTATTGATCTTGAACATTGTCTAGGTATACCCTTGAATTACCGAGACTTGAGTCCTTCACTTAAGAGTCATGGGGTTTTTATCGCAGGATATCTGTATTGGTGTAGTCCTTCCATTTCTTTGGCCATGGATGTTGATACAGAAACGCTTTATTTGATTACTCGGCCAAAGAGCGTAGGCAGGATAGTTTTTGATTGGTGCTTTATAACTATGGGAACTGCTCTAGGCTTAATGGCCAAAATCGACTATATGAGTGGTATATGGAAGCTTCTGAAATTGACAGACGTAAAATCTAATGAGTGGACTGAAATTGGCATGATCGACATTGGAGCAATGGTTAGCAAGGTTAATAATGGTAAATGGCGGATCTATGTAGATCAGCCTATAAAGCCTGTAAGCTTGATTCATGGAGAGTTGTGCTTTTATTACAGTGTCACCACAGAGTCGTCTCAGATGGTTCGTTATAATCTGGCCAAACAAAGCTTTGTGTGTTTCGGACTCAACATATCGTGTGATGATGTCTCTAGTTTTTATCATGTGCCAACTTTTGTTTCACCGAAAATGGCTAGCCTTACTTGACTCGTAATAATGAATAGTCACGAAATAATGAATTATTACTTCGAGTGTTATTTACAAAATTCCTATGGACTCGTAGTGTCTTCCGAGTATTTTAACGTTCTGTCATTCTTATAGTACTAGATCTTGCACCTATTTCCACTGGGTTGTTTTCTTATGTGTGCAAATTTGTAGAACTCATTTTAACTAGAACGCTCGTCAAATGTTTACTACTTGTGCTTGTTTCCTCCTGCAAGACAGAAGACTCGATTTTCAATATCAATAGTCATCTATGTTTGAAATCTCCCTCATATGAACAAAAAAGACAGAAGGCTCGTTTCCTCTTGCCTGAAACTAAAGGCATCCCGATCGATTCCGTCGCTGACCAAGTGTGGAAGAAGCACCCTATTTGGAAGCGGTTCATGAATGATGGTGATACTCCCGAATTTCAAGCTTGAGAAACTGATACATCAAAATTATTAAGCCTAATTAGTTTAAGTTCTTTTTTCTTCTAGTTTGAATTCTTTTGTATTTGAGTTCCTTTTTCTATGTTACAGACATAGTTTATAGTTTGTTCTTACATATTGAGTTAGTTTATTATATCGTCTTCTTTACTGTGACATCTATACAACAAAAAACTTACATGTACCGGTTTTCGAATTGGCTAAAATCCCCAAAG
>JAIUZE010021343.1:0-17539 GCA_022085475.1 Heliosperma pusillum | reverse complement strand
AAATATCTAGCCCTATTAGAGGAAGAGGAGCCGTGTGGTATGTGATAGTCGGGTCTGTTTTTGTAAACGATTTGCGTAATTTTTGTTGACGGATCGATAAAGTAATAAATATCTAAGATATTATTATTAGTTTAATAAAAAGAATGAAAATATCCTAAAGTGAGTGGAAAAAGATGACATGGGCGTGTGACTCATGCCAAAGTCGGGTTTCGGGTTTGTTTCGGGATTTTAGATGACTCGGGAATAGTTAAATGACGTTCGGGTTAAAACCGTAAAAGTTATTCTTTAATTCCAAATAAATTCAAAATAATTATATTAAATTATCATAAATCCCAATAAATCTTAATAAAAATAAATTAAAAATATTATTTTTTTAAATAAAATTTCGGTCTTCAAAATTACAAGGCGAGTCGGAAAAAGTCAACGAAAGTCAAAGTTGACTTAAAAACGGGATTCTCATGGAATCTCTCAAAAATTCCAAATACGAACTCGGAATTTCAAAATTCAACTGGAAACAATAAATTCCACTTTAAAACTTAAACAGGCTCAAAAGTATTCGTAAAATATTTTCACTAGAAAAATAGGGTACTTTTCGGGTTGTTACAGAACTTGTAATAGATTATATGATTTTCTATTCTAGGAAAGGCCATACTAGGAGTTTTATTTTTATGCTTGCATTTTATTATATATGTTTGCATGCATTGCCAAATCGCCATAACATGACATGCATATTTCATCGAGTATTCGACCGTGTCAATTAAAATTATCGTTAATTCATCGATTTAGTTCACTTAAACGAGATAGATAATAAATTGACATGACCTCTCATAATAAATAATTGAGATCAAGCCTTACCAAATGTAGAACCCATGAATCCCAATTTCGCAAGGAAGTAGGCTCGGCTCACCGGGGTGCTAAACTTGTTACGTTGGGTAAGTGGGGTAATAAAGGTTATTATTTCGAAATTTGGATTGAGCTCAACGGAAGTATTCGCGACCGTAGCCGCATGTGTTCCGGGCTTAAGATAAATATTAAAGTAATATTATCGACCGAGAGTTCTAATGTAGAATCGATTAAAGAGTTAATCCACCGAATTATGTTAATGAGGGATGAATCGGCTTACCGTGCCCAAGTTGATATGAATTTGGATCTCGGAATCATTTATAATAGTTGGGTAGAGGTCACTATTTAAATGTTAAAACTTGTTTAAAATATTTACAAGTATTTAAAATGATAAATGTTGACATTTCTTTTATGTCTAAAATTTGTAGTTAATATTGTTTATTCGCAAGGCAAATGCTAATTCGTCCCCACCACCTATGCTCCAATTCTCACGAATGTCTCATGGCTTCGATCCTTCAAGGATCAATGCAAGTTAGAAAAGAATGGCGCTAATTTTACCAATTGGGATATGCAATTCCGCTTGGCCGCCGCGGGTGACGACATCTTTTGTTACCTTGCCAAGGCCTTTCCCACCGCACCTAATGAAAGGTCAACCGCCACGCAAGGCGAGCCTATGAGGCTAGCCACAAAGAGTCCGCCGCGATCAAAAACATTTTGATCTTCTCGTTGGAGGCCGATCTTCAAGGGAGTGCCATTAGATGAGCACGGCCTATGAGATCTATGCCAAGCTTGTGACCATGTTTTTCACAAGCTCCTAGGATCTTACAATATAAGACGGCTTCCACATTATTCAACATGAACCTAAAAGAGGACCAAAAGTTAGCCCTCATGTATTCAAATTGATTGAGCATGTTGAGACTCTTAAATTGCAAGGGGTGACCATTCCCGAACAACTCGTTATCGACCGAGTCTTACATTCCTTGGGGAAAATCAAAGCATATGTGCGGTTTAGGGTAAACTACAATATGAATAACATAAGAAACCTCTCTTCATGACATGCACAAGATGCTCGTGCAAGCCGAGAGAGACATGGGCTAAATGTTAGCACTTCCAAGGATGTGCTCCATATTAATAAAAGGAGCAAGGGGAAGTTCAAGAAAGGTGGTAGTAAAGGGAAAAAGCCCTCAACCTTCAAAGGAAAGGGAAAAAGCTATTGAGAATAGCTCACCCAAACCTAAGAAAGGTACCTCAACCGAGGACAAGTGCCATTATTGTAATGGAATAGGGCATTGGAAGGGAAATTGCACTAAATATCTAGGAGATATCAAAACTGGAAAGATGTTTCAGTTGGTAATTTATCCATATCGTTTATGTTATGATCTCAACTTTGGTATATAGATACGAGTTGTGATTCTTACCCTATTTAATTGTAATTAGGGCATCCTAGCAAGGATAAAGGCAAAGACAAGCAAGCCTAAGAAAGCTCTTTAAGGGAAGCTAAGGTAGCTACCCATGATTGAAGGTCTATAAATACGAGTTGTGATTCTTACCCTATTTAATTGTAATTAGGGCTTCTTATCAAGGATAAAGGCTAGGACAAGCAAGCCTAAGAGATTCTTAATGGGAAGCTAAAGTAGCCACCCATGATTGAAGACCTATGGAAGCTTGGTCTTATTTTGAATTGTCAAAATTTTGGGATGTATTTTGAGACATTGTTTCTAGAACTCTTATAACTTCCTTGTTTGACATGGAAATTTGTTCAAATCCTTTTATTGACATTGGTTGTAATTGGATTTACTGACTTGGTTCTCAACCCAAGTCATTCGGTTTGTTGAAACTTTTTAGTTCTAAGAACTTGTCATCATACTCTTCTTGCACTAATAACATAAATTGTATCGGCTCAAATTGATCATGTTAGTATTATGATGATTGGATCATTATAATAAGTTCAAAAGCTAAGAATTCGATTCTCATTTTGAAATATCAATTGTTAAGTCAAATTGAGTTATTGAACTCAAAGTAGGGAGTCTACCAAACCAATTGGCCACACCATTTATAAAGATTGTAATTGACATGAATATGAGTTCACCTCTTTAGCTTATAGAACTAGTCTATTTCGAAGCTAAGATTCGATGTCTTTACGATAAAGTCTTTAGTAGATCACTTAAGGTCATGTTGTGATACTTCTACCTCCCTCACGAGTATGAGTACAAATTTGTTTGTGGCTCATAAGGCTATCTTTAAAGAAAATAGTTGTATTTTTCTAAAGATAGAGTGGGAGACAATAAGCGTCAACGAAAAACCTAGTTAAGAACTAGTGAGGAAACCAAAAGAAAATGTTCTTAGGTTAGACTCAAGACTAGTGAGGAGACCAAAAGAAAGCGTTCTTAGGTGAATCCTTAGACTAGTGACGAGACCAAAAGAAATTGTTCTTGATATAATAAGATTATGATCTATGAAGTGGAAGCACCTAGAAATTTTGAATTTCGATTTTCCAAAAGAGACTTATGAAACTAAATAGAATCTATGCAAATGAATGACATATTTGGAGTTGTCCAAAATCATTCTTTAAACTTGAAGATGTTTTAATTGGAAGTGTCCAATTATAGTTGCATGGATAGACATGTAGATGTCTACAAAAGCCAAGTTAATGCGTAACTAAGCTTAGATCCAAATCATCAATGAAATACCTCATAATAGGTGTGTACAAGATACACATCAAAACCACATGTCCAAATAGGGATTTGGAATAGGATGTGTACATGACACAAACTTATTGTATGTATCTACCTAGAGGTTATGATGATCTTTTCTATTATAAGATATAAGAAGGGTTTCACTCGAATTGTCGAAAAGTCATGTATAGACATGAAATTCAGTGGGAGTTAAAGTCATGTATAGACATGAAGTTAAGTGGGAGTTTAAGTCATCATGTAAAGACATGAAGTTCAGTGGGAGAAATTATTTTCCACGTGAATGACATTTCACTCATTGAGAGTGACATATTCATATTACCTTTTTGAAAGGAGTGGTTGGATTTTAATGTTGGATGAAAAAGGGCAACATGTATACTAAAATCAAAATCTATTGTGGAATAGAAGATTTTAGCTTGGCATTTAAAAGGTATCTTATATCGATAAGATCCTTAATCTATTTAACAAGTTAAATAAGTTGTTTATATTAATAAAAGTGGGATCACTATGAAAGGGTCATAGTCATCCACTGAACCTAAGAATTGTTGATCACATGATACCGATCATGTATGCCATTACATGCACATACCTAAATGAATTGTATGGTGGGAGCATGATAAGCCTAAAACAAAACAATCCACATGAGAGTCATTGGATAGCCTACGAGAATATCCGTAGAGTTCTCGAGGAGAACTAGGGATTCATTCTTGTGTTTGGTAGAGATAATTGGGATACGTGGTAAAGGTTACACGAATCCAAATTTCCAAACTTATAAGGATTTATCGAAATCCTAGGCATATTTTTGTTATATATAAAAGAAGCGAATAACTGAAAGCATGTCATCATAAATTTTACAAATAGAGACCTAGTACATTATGATGAGGATAAGGTGGCATACAAGGATCTAATGGTAGATCCTTACATCTAAATACCTATCAGTTATCATGATAACGAGTGGGAGCATCTTTCAAGTTAAAGAGCCCAACACTAGATAGAGATCTAGATATATACGTAGATGAATTCAAGTTATTAGGAATAACGTTGGATGGAAGGAAAAAGCAATTCACAAGGTTGGAATAAATGAATATATGGAATATTCACTACCCAAGCCTTTATTGCATTTAATAAGATCGTCATGAATTGTCATGGACGAAATAAACTTTAGATTATATGATATGAAGCAATAACATTGTGTTGATTGTTCATATATGATAATCACATTTATCGTTTGAGTTTCATAAACTCGGTTTTGTGCTTTGTTATATCCAATGGATTGTAGAGACAATTTTGGACTCCATTAAAGTGGATTGATTTAACATAGCATTGGCCCCTAGTCACTTATATGAGGTGACATCTAGAAGTGACTAGATTGTGGTACGATTGATGACAAGTTCAAGTGTCATAGGGTCATAAGGGATGACAAATCGCTCACATAGACAGATTGTAAGAGACAATATGTCGGGCAGTGACCGCTTATAGAATTCTGGCAATTCTTGTAGCCTGGTCGTGCCAAGAGCTACTAGTATTCTTTTTTAGTCAATTCTTTGACTAAAGACTGTTCGCCTAAGATGGCACAGTTTCAGAGTGACTTTGATTTATTCTCTACGACCTTCGTAACTGGGGTCAAATGAGCATCTTTTGGGTCATGATGAGCTGTGGCTATTCGAAGGGAATAGTGCGATAGATATTGTCCACCCCTTGTCAGGGTTGTTTTAAATCTCAAGGACACTCGAGGAGGAGTAAGCTGAAAATGCGTGGCCACGCTCGGAAGGTATCTATGGTAGATAATACCGGTCAGACAGTTACTCTCCAGATCGAGGAAACCACTCTTGATATGATCAAACGCAAGTACGACCTGCAAGACACGTTGCATTGAGTGGGAGATAATGTAATAGGACAAGAGAATTGGTGACGCACACTTGTCTCGGACAAGTGGGAGATTGTTGGAGTAAGTGTCCTCAACAATAGTGCGAGCACTTAATTAAATCTCAATAATAAGAATACAAAGGGATGATGAATATTATAGTCAACTGGTCAACATAAATCGGTAATGATTGGCTCAATTGAGTTTGACTTTACTGTCGTATGACTGTGGTGATCAGTTGATCCCTTGAGGTCACACCTAAAGGACAATCCCCTAATCATGTAAATTAATTATTTGTATAGCGATACAGATTAATTAATCCCTTAAATTGAACCAAGTTTATATTGTAAGTGAGAAATATATCTTATTGTAATATGATTAAATAAGATTCATTTTAGTAATTTAATTGTTATATTACTAAGAATGCATTATGTTTATGAAACATTTGAGATAAGCAAAATTGATTGATTATAATTACAAATTGTTGTAGATTATATTAACCAAATATGAGATGACCCATTTTATTTACATGTAATTATGAAATATGACTTAAAATGTTAAGTCCAATTATTTGTTATGAAATTGCATTGAAATTGGTTAAATGCACATTTATAAGCAAAAATTACATGTTACATGTCACATGTCACATATGTGACAAATGACAAATTGCAAAAATAAAATGAACACCCATTTTAAGTGGGGTGCACCAGTTTTATGTAGTGTACAAGAGGATGATAAGTTTTTGTGTATTAATCTAATTGAGAATTAGATGTAATCATATACTAGACTTATTCTTACACACTACCTATTTGCATTGTTAAGAACAATTGAAAGTGACCACACACCCCACAATGGGGGCATGTGACCGGTGCTAGTAAGAAGAAAAGAGGACAAGTTTCCTCTTATTTATACCACACTCCATCTCATTTTTCACTCATGCAAAATTCTCTACATATCTCTACATTCTTACACTAAAAGAAAGCTTAAGAAGCTTCAAATTTCTAGTGTTCATATTTACTAATAATATTGCTAAGTGTAGTAATTAGATTATTAGTTATTTTAAGGGATTTACTATATTTTACTAGTGTAGTATTTTATATAGTGATTAGAGGGGTAGTCTTGGGTGCTACTAATTGGAGAGTTTCTAATTTGGACTTTGGAATATCATCCTCATATTCATAGCTCAAGAACAATATTTGAAAGGAGTTCAAATATTGTGCCCATATTACTTCATAATCAATGTAAGAAATTGTTCTTTCCTTATCTTTTGTTATGTATGCATAAGGTTCATATAGTTTAAGAGTAAACTATTAAAAATATGATATTAGAAATGTCTAACATCGAGTTTAAGAAACTTACAGTTTGAGTGATGGTTGTGGCGGACTTTAGTATTTACTAACCCATTAGGCTTGACAATGTGTAGATACCTCGAATCTACACCTTCCGCCAACCACCCAGTGATGATTGGACCGCATGTTTGGTACAACGGAACGATTTATGACAATTCGTCACTTTATCATGAAGTGATAGCTCAAACAGTTGTGTCAACCCCATGGTCGTCATCTACGTGCCGATATAATCGTTTTGACAGTAATTAGAGTCATTTTGGAATCTGGGTCAAAAACCGCTTCATTTTCTATAAAACGTCTAAAACTCCGAGTCGGAACACGCAAAAGTATTCTGAATATTTTATTAGTATTTCAAATTCTACCTTTTTTTTTATAAAATATATCTCATATCTTTTAAAAGGAAAGCATAGATCTATCGCAATTCACATAAACAAACGCGGAAATCTTTCTTTCAAAGTAGGAAACTGCTTGGGAAACGACGCAGCGGATCCTGCGCCTCTTCAAAGAGTCGCAGTGCCTGATGCGCCTCTTCCCCAACTGTTTTCTCTCTTTTCGGAATATTTTCCAGATTTCTTTCCGTATTCGAGTTTTTCCATAACTTTTCGGATCTCTCCCTATATAAGGAGAGGTTTGTGCACACTTTTAAGGGACACGACTGTTCCGTTCCTTCTTTCTCTCTCTTTGCATTTTAGACCTTGCTCTAAGCATTTTGACAACTACATGCTTGATTAATCGATCATGTAAGCTCATATCCTTCTGGGTACCTGTCACGTTATTGAATTGACCTACCAATTTGATCAACTCAACAATAATGAATTTTCATCAACTTAATCGATCGTTCCTCTTGCGAGGACAATTTCTTTACATTCGAGTCGTGCTGTCGCTAAATCGATAACTTTAGTTCATTTCTCGTTTCGTTAACATGTAAGTCTGAGGGTGTTTTAATCCCATCTTTTTTATCTTTATTTTAATTAATGTAAGATTCATGCCGGAAGTATGTCAAAACCCTTTTCAAAACCTTTATTATTTTTCATTATTTCTTATAAATCGTCTTTCATTATAATTTCATAAGTTTGCTTTGACTTGGATCCCTAGTAGTCAATATTAGTGGGTTTTAGTCATCTATCAAATTGTATATTTCGAGGTTAGATCCGTCTATATTTAATATCTAGATTCGTCTTTGACATAACTAGTATAATTTAATCTGTTAAATTACTTAAATTCGACTTGTAGATCATTAATAAACCGTAAATCACCAACGAACACTAACTGTTTGCGATTCTGGCTTCACAGACGGAACCCAACTCAAGAACAAACGTACAAAGTGCTGCGCCTCTTCCAGAAGACGCACCTCCTGCTGCGCCTGTTCTGGGCTGATTTCTTCTCTGAACTTTCTGGTTCTCTTTGACGTAGTTTAATTAGGTAATTAACTGACTATTATTCGTCACTGCTAATACGATAGTTTCATTAATTCTTTTCTTTGTTTTAATTAATCTTTCAAACATATTTCCGACATATATCTCGTATTCGTTGTAATCAATTGTAATACTCCCTCCTAGTCGGTCATTTCTTCCCTCTTTCCTTATTAGGTAAGTCGGGTTTTCTTCCCTCTTTCCATTTTTGGAAGTGGGGTTGTGTGTTTTGTGTGGTCTAAATTCATTTGTATGTGGGGTCGTGTGTTTTGTGTGATCCAAATTCATTTCCTTAATTTTTGTGTAAAAGGGAAAGGGGAAGAAATGAGTGACTAGGAGGGAGTATTTCTTTTATAGTTCTATTGATTCATAGTATGATTTAATTACTTGTGCTTCCACATGCCAATCAATCCTAAATCCTACTTTGACATAATTAAATTCTAAACTACATGTACACCGACATAGTCTAAGTTCACATGATAGGATTAAAACGTGGATGTTGTATATGATGCATATAACCGACAACACATCGATAACAGAAGAGTTTCCCTAATCAGTAGTAGAGGCCGCTATCGAGGCGGGCGGGATTAGGTGTTCGATCAAAAGAACTTCCTAATACGTACCCTCGCCCCTTACTCCCGATCTCTGTGAATATCCGTGTTCATTGGCATCCATGAGAGTCTTTCTAGACATATAATGCTAAGGGTAGCGAGTTCTTAGTGTTCATGTCATTCCTTTGTGTCTTGACATAACATAAAATATTCGAACGGTGCCAACTTCCCACAAAAGTTGGTGGCGAGTCCACAAATGCGTGTTTTCACGCTTGTGCCTCATTTCTCCAGCCATGGTACCCCGTGCACCACAATTTTGGAAAGGATCGCGAAACCCGTGTATTACACAATACACTATTTGTTGCACTTGATGCTTGTTAAAGTCGGCTAAGTGTCCCATGCATTTGTTAGAGTTTCCTAAATCATTCATTTGAACTTGCATTTTTCTATTAGAATTTGTTAAGTTGTAATTGAAAGCGTGGGAGTGTTCTTAGTCTAGTCTAGTTTTTTACTCGAGGGCGAGTAAGATCTAAGTGTGGGGGAATTTGATGTGACGGTTTTATACCGTATTTACCTACCCAATTCTTAGCTACTTTAGCCTTGATATTGTTGGAGTAAGTGTCCTCCATAATAGTGCATTTATATAATGAAACTCATTTGGAATATACGTGGCATGATTAGTATATTTTGATACTCCACGTCAGTTGATTAAGGTAAATCGGTAACACTCAGCTGACTAGAGTTTGACGTTATTGTCGTATGACGGCGGTGATCAACTGATCCCTTTAGGTCACACCTATAGGATGAGTCTCAAACAGAAAACTAATTATTTGTATACGATACAGTTTAATTAAGTCCCTTACAGATATATTTGATATATGTTTGGTTACGAGATTTATTTTTTGGGAATTGAGTTATGAACTCATTCCGTTTAAGTTTATTAGTCAATTATACGATAACTGACTGAATAAATTTTACGTCTTATTTTAATACGATTAAATAAGATTTAATTTAGTGATTAATCGTTAATTCATTAAATTAGTTGAGGTTATGCATATATTATGAGGTAGAGGTAATTAGTTAATTATATTTACAAGGAGTTGTATAATAAATTAACTGAACATTGTGGGATCCATTATATTGTGATAAAATGGTAAAATATCACTTAAAAGTTAAGTATATATATTTGAGTCATATAATTGTTTTATGATCAAATTAACACTTAATTATACTAGATAATTAAGCATATGATTAATAAGTATTTGTGGGACAAATAACAAAAATCAAAATGGACCATTATAGGGCATAATGGACCGGATTTGAGCACATGGAAGAAGCTTGTGTGTTATTCTTTTCTTAACACACAATCAACTATTTGATAGTGAAATATCTTCCATACTTTAATCATCATAACCACCCTTACACACTACCATTATGCATGTGATTATTTTGAGCAAAAATAAGGCATATGTTGAGTGATATGGCCGGCCATGTGCTCTTTATTAGAGCATTTTGGTTGTTTATTTTCACTACTTGTTCATTTACTTATTTTTAGCTTATCTCTCTAAGCATAACTTCTCTCTAAACTCTCACATAACTAATATTCATATTATTACTAAGGTAGTAATAAAACTTATATTAGTTTCTTCTTATCACTATATTTTCTAGTCTAAATATATAGTGATAGTTTGGGTTTAGTCTTGGGTGCAACAAGAAGGAGGCCTTCTACTTTGGAGGTTGGTTTATGGAGGATCATCCACTAAATACATGCTTAAGAACAATAAGAAAAGAGTTTCTTATTGTGCCCATTTTGACCGAAAATTTCTCATTGTAAGAAAATTTATTCTTATCTTTATATTTATGCTTTTATATTTGCATGCATGATAACTAGATCCTAAATCATTAAGTTAATGTAATTTAATGAACTAATTAAAGGATTCTAATTAGAGGTCTAGGACTTTCAGATATATGATATTTAAAGTTATTTTAGCTCATTAATGCATTTTGGTAGTAGCTGCATTGTTTGGATGTGTTTCTACGCAGTTTTTGTTTAATATGTAGGTGTCATGTTTGAGAATCACATTCCGAGTTTGGGAAGTGACTTGGACATGTTTACACTTATGTCTTGAAATAAATTCATGCCAAATAATGGGTAAATAAGAGTTAAAAGATTGTGCATTAAAGACAAGTCAAGGCCCAAAGATCAAGGTCAAAACGCGGAAGCAAGTGAAGAAGAGGATGCGTCACAAAAGAAAACCGCTAGGCGCGGCAAATATGGCAGTTTCAATAGCCGCGTGGCGCGACTCAGCATTGGATTCCAACGAGTCTTTTAATTCTTCTTTAATTCGACAATTATGCTCACACTTTATGAGGTTTACGATGCTTTATGAAAATGCTCTTTGATGACCTATATAAGAAGATGGTATTGATCAAATTACATATATCTTCCTCCATCTTTTAATCATTATAAAACACAAAATAATTCCTAGTTTGCTTTAGTGAATACTTTTTGTATGGAAGGCTAATTTCATCATCTTTGGTCAAGCAATTGAAGCAAATGAACTAGTGTTTTGTAAGACTCTTTTATTCTTGTTTATTATCTCTTGAATATTGATTTTTATTCTCAATTCTTTGTTAAGATTATTGATAGTTCTTGCTAGTTTGATCACCTAGTTTGTCTTATCTCTAATGTATTGCTAGTTTAGGAATTTGAATCTTTTGTTCACTTGCCTTGACATTGGTAGAAACTATAGTTCATCAATTTGTATGCTTTTCATCGTTGTTGGATTGTAAGAGAATATTTATCATATGAGTTAAAGTGTAGAACCGCTTGTGTATGAAGTTGTTCACCTTTGTTGGCTTCTCTAATTATAACCTATGGTATGATTGAATTTAGATACGCTTAGACTAGATTGTCATCGCCATAAGGGTTGTTTTTGTGCGCTTTTCGCAGTGAATAACTAAAAGTAAGGAGAAGTAGAAACATATGTTTTAACAACAAAGTATTTAAGAGAATTAGAGTCCAAAAGAGTCAATGATCAAACCTAACTCATTTGTGGAGATTGGAAGACCCAAGATCTTTTTATAATGTGATTTACTCCAATCTTTTAATATTTTACTTTGCTAGATTAGACTCAAACCATAAATACGCCCTAATTTGGGTACCTTAGAACTATTTACATAACACACGTTAAACATAGACCTTCCTTGTGGGATCGACCCCTACTTACTTGCTATTGTTAGAGTTAGTAGTGGATAAAAATACTTATTTGGAGACTTACAACAAGTCTAGCCATTGAGCATGTTTTATACATATTATGATGTTGCATATTTTATTTATGAATGTCATATTTTATTTATATAATTTTGAATTATGTAATTTTATCTTAGTATGGCCTTAGTTTTAATCCGTGTTTCCCGTAATGTAAGGGAATACGGATTCCGTTGTAATTAATTGTGATCTCGTATCACTTTTACTTTTATTAGTTTTTCATTTCATAATGTATAATTGAGAAGCTATGTAATTTTATTATTAATCCGGAGTTTCTTCAAGACGGTGTCACTAGGAAAGGCGCTTCGACAAAGACGAAGTTCTTGGGATGCGTGCCACTTGAACTTCAAGGGACCAATGGAGTTGATAAGTGAATATTTGTATGATTTTAACCCCCAATTTAGCTCGGTTTTGTATGTCATTTGTGCTTTGTTAAGCCATTTATGAGCTAATATCGTCTTCTAGGAGAATTCCTATGTTCTAACCTGTTTTGTAGGGAAAGTGACGTTTCTACGCCCTTTTTCTATATTCCCGAGCATTTGCCTAGAACCCGACGATTTGAAGAAGCAAGCTTGACCATGCCGAAGGCATTTCAAGAAGGTTCACCCATTCAAAAGAAAGAAGAAGTAAAGACGATGTCGCAGTTGTCAGAAGATCAATCAGTTAGGCGAAGAATTCATCGTTTTACATCAAACCCTATCAACGAACCCGACTCAAGAGGTCAAGGGGGATGTTGGAAGTCAAGTCATATGCAAAGGGAGATGAAACGAGAGTCAAAGCTTCTAAAATGCAACTTACCCGATCGGTTAAGTGTGTACCCGATTGGGTATCCCTGCTGCTTCGAGCAAATTGCTTCAACTTTCTCCTTTTGTCCTATATGTTCAATGCTCGACCCCTTCCCCACGAAACCCTAATGCTATATAAGGGATGCTTCAGCCACTCTCCTCAACACATCTCTTCATACTTCACTTCTTTTCTCTTCTTACACTTCTCTTTAGATTAGAAACCTAGATTAAGAGGAGAGAGCCTAGCCTTTCTTCTCTTGTCTAGAACATTTTCTTCTTTTTCATCTTTAGTTCTTAGTTTATTTCTGTCTTTTCTATATCAAAACCTTAGCTTAGATCAATAAGAATTTCATCTTTGTAAACTACTTTGTTGGGTTCAAGTGTTGTAATTCAAGGAATGATTATTCTATGCAAGAGATTTCTATTATTGTTATCACTTTCGTTGTTGATCGTCACCTAGGTATTTCTATTTTATCCTTTGTTTAATGTCTTTATGTTTTCTATTTGATTGTTATTTTCCATACATATTATCTTAGATTCATTTTTGTGTTGTTATAATCGTAATCTCATTTCTTATATTATCAATTAGCGTCGTTATTATCGTCACATAGAGAGTCTTAAACTATTGTCAAAATCAAACAAACATGTCTATCCTAGTTTTTATTATTAAAGTCATCTTAGATTTAAATATTATCATGAGTGAGTAGTCACCTTTCTAGGGTGTAGGGTAGCCATGTTAGATTGATTAAAAGATGATAATTGGATAAAAGAAATTGTGTTTTTAAAACGTTGTGTCTATGCATGTTTGGATTGTAACGATAGTTAACGATTTCTGGCCGAAAATCATTGACTAAAATGGAATTCTTTTCCAAGGTAGAGATATGTGAATTGAATAGACAAAGTATGACATGGTAGATTAAGACCTAGTAAATTGCCTAAAAGCCTGCTAGGCCATCTGATCTATGATTGTAATGAACACATCATTCTTACGAACTCACAATGAATTATTTGCATGTTCCATATCCAATTGCATCAATATGTTAATCTACATGTGTGAACCTACTTCCCTAGATGTTTTTCATCATTGTTAATTTATCACTTGCTCTATTGTTTTCATTTCCATTTGCTTTTATTTCGTTTTCGTTTATGCCTTTTATTAGTTTAGAAACTAAAATCCCAAAACCCATATATTCGTTAGATAAGACCAAATTGCGAGACATTTCACAATTTATAGGAAACACCATCTCCCTGAGGATCGACCCCTACTTCCCTAATTACATTAATTTGTTATTAGCCTAGTCTGGGTAATTTATTTTTGTATCGGGCTTGCGACAGGACTGATCAAATTTTGGCGCCGTTGCCGGGGAGCACGGTTTCGTTTTCCTTTTTCTTGTGATTTTTATCGCAATTAGTTTTATCTAGTCTTTAGGAACCCAAATTCCTTTAGACCTCTCTTGATTTTTCATCTTAGCTTTTCAATCTTTTGCCCATATCTTCTAGACTAGGGACCCCTATCTCTTTAGATCCCGATCTAGAAAGGACTTTGCGTAGGAGACTAAAACTATTCAACGAAATCTCAAAAGCTTCTTATACTTCAAGTTTAGATCGTATTCGTGAGAAATACTCGGATATTTTATCTAATCTTGAAGGAGAAGAAGATCCATTCTCATCTCCATTCTCAAAAACCAATCAACTTTCAAACAACACTCCATCTTCATCTTCACAAAAGAAAATGGTTCGACTTTCAGACCATTCCAAACCAACTGCAGATACACTTCCAAGGGGTATTGCTACACCTCAAATCGCAGCCCAAAACTTTGAAATCAAACCTGCCTTCATTAACCTTATAGAAAGGAGCCAATTTAGTGGCAATGCCACAGAAGATCCCAACCTTCACATCCAAAACTTCTGTGACTATTGCTCCACTATTAGACAAACTTGAGTCACCCAAGGACAAATTAGAGAGATGCTCTTCTCATTCTCTTTGGGGGGTAAGGCAAAGTTGTGGATACATAGCCTTGATAAGGTTACATTAGGTATCACCGATTGGGAGAGTTTAGCTCTTGCCTTCTACCAAAAGTACTTTCCTCCAGAAAAGACCGCTTTGTTGAGAAGTCAAATCAATAGTTTTCGACAAGGGGATGATGAGAGCCTATATGAAGCTTGGGAGAGGAACAAGGACTTGCAAAGGGAGTGTCCTCATCATGGGATAGATCCATGGCTCCTTGTCATCACATTCTATAATGGGTGTTATATAGAGTCCCGTCGTATCCTGGATTCTGCTAACAATGGAAGATTTGATCAAATTAATGTTGAAATTGCTCACACTACCATTGAATCCATGGCAATTCACGATTCTCAATATAGAAATTCTTGCTCCATACCATTGAAATCTAAGCAAGAGGACCCCACTTTGACACTTTGACACTTTTACAAGCTCAAGTAGCCCTTCTCACACAAAAGCTAGAACAATTTCAATCCTCTACATTTCAACAAAGTGAAAATGGTGTAAGTAAACTTGAAGCCATGATGCTGCAATTGGCTCAAAGGCAAGACACCATAATAGCTCATTTTCAAGAGAGCGATCAAGCTAAAGGTAATTACATTAATTTGTTATTAGCCTAGTCTGGGTAATTTATCTTTGTATCGGGCTTGCAACAGGTCCGATCACGAGTTGATTTCCGAATTTGTAATAGAATATTTGATTTTCTATTATAGGAAAGTCCATACTAGGAAATTTATTATTTGCTTTGCATTTCATTTAATATGTTTGCCTCCATTACCAAATCGCCATAACTTTACATGCATATCTTATCGAGTCTTCGACCATGTCAATTACAATTATCGTTATTTCATAGATTTAGTTTACTTAAATGAGAAAGATAATAAATTGACACGACCTCTTCTAAATAATAATGAAGATCAAGCCCTAAAATAGTAGAACCTATGAGTCTCAATTTCATAAGAAAGTAGGCTCGGCTTACCGAGGTGCTAAAGTTGTTACGTTGGGTAAGTGGGGTAATAAAAGGTTATTACATCGAAACTTAGGTTGAGCTCAACGAAAGTTTTCGCAATCGTAGCCGCATGTGTTCCAGGCTTAAAGATAAAAATTAATGTAATTTTATCGACCAAGAGTTTTAAGTGTATAATCGATTAAAAGTTAATCCACCGAATTATATTAGTTAGGGATGTATCGGTTCACCGTGCTCGAGTTAATATGAATTTGGATCTTGGAATCATTTATAATAGTTGGGTAGCGGTCACTATATAAATGCAAAAATTGCTAAAATGTTTACATATTATATAACGATAAATGATTGACTCTTCCTTTGTATCTAAATCTTTGTAGTCAAAATTTTTTAATCGCAATGACAACTCTTAGTTCATCCACAACTCCTAACGCTCCAACTCTCACTAACGTGTCTTGGCTCCGATCCTTCACTGGTCAATGTAAATTAGAAAAGAATGGTGATAACTTTGCCGATTGGGATGCGCAACTCTGCTTGGCCGCAGAAGGTGACGACAAGCTTCGTTACCTAACCATAGTCCCTCCCGCTACACCCGAAAGTAGGTCAACCTCCGTCGTAAGGCAAGCCTACGAGGCTTACCATAAGGAATCGACCGCGATAAATTTGTTGTTCTCTACGGAGGCTGATCTCCAAAGGAGTGCCATAAAGATGAGCACCGCCTATGAGATCTACACCAAGCTTGTGACCATGTTTTCACAAGCTCCTAGGATCATCCAATCTGAGACGGCTTCCGCATTTTTTGACATGAATCTCAAGGAGGGCCAAAAGGTTAGCCCTAAAGTGCTCAAATTGATTGAGCATGTTGAGACTCTTAAATTGCAAGGGGTTAACATTCCCGAAAACACGTTATAGATTTTACATTCCTTGGGCAAAATCAAAGCATATGTGCAGTTTAGGGTAAACTACAATATGCAAAATATGAAAACTTCTCTCCATGAATTGTACAAGATGCTTGTGCAAGACGAGAGAGACATGGAGCTAAATGTTGGCACCACCAAGGATGTGATCAATATTAATAACAAGAACAAAGGGAAGTTTAAAAAGAGTGATAGCAAAAGGAAAAAAGCTAAGTTATCGCATTTCTTACATGGACACCTCATTTCACCGCCTAAATCCTTAAACACACTAGTTTGTTCCGCGAATTCAATAAACTCTTTCACCCCATTTGCAACAAATAATCACCGTCGCCATTCAGACCGCACCGGAGATATCGACGGTGACCTTGGATTTCACGCACGTGACCACCACCGCCACCAATAACAACACCCAACAATAACTAAAAAGTAAAAACCAGCAGATCTAATATCAAATAATAAAAAAAGAGGCATTGTCGAGTGTTGGTAGAAGAAACGCAGTGGATGAGCAAGATGAAAGTCGTCGGCGTCGAGTATTGGCAGAAGACTCATCTGACGACCATCACATACCTCGTCGTCGGAATGGAGATGGTCACGGTATGTCGCGTGTAGAACATAGACAGGGAAGTCGGAGATATGCGGAGGAGCGCCAGTGTGCGGTGGCGGCGGAGGACGACGGATGGTGGCGGCGGAGGACGGCTTACGGTGGTGGTGATGAGTATTTAGGGATGGGAGTGAGGAGAGAGGCTGAAGGAACAACATAGTGAATACTGATTATACGACTTTTGTTATTATGGGCTGTTTCTTTTACTGATTGGGCTTTGAGACAAATTTGCCTTTTAGATACAAGTTCGTATAGTTCGCACGAGATCCTAATTATATATATAT